>VZRZ01002770.1:381412-427510 GCA_013398175.1 Climacteris rufus | reverse complement strand
ATAAAGTCGGGATTACAGACAAGGAAAGAGTCCCTCTTTCTTCCTTCACCCTCGCCTGTTGCCTAGCAACACCTTGCAGCAACCAGCCTTCGAACCGAGGTAATAGCAGGCAGCACCGACAGCTGCTGACAGGACTCTGATTGCCACACTGCTGGGGCATCAGAACTTGTTGCCTGCCGGGCCACTGGGTGGCTTGCGGTCAGTGCAACAACTAGGCTCTGGGAGAAGAAGCTGATGAATGCTCAGAGGGTGGTGAAATTTATACCACTTGTGGGTGATGAGAAGTGGGGAGAGACAGGACGGCTTTAGGATAAGTGACCCTATGACTGTCTTCAGAAATCATTGCCAGTTCTGTTTCCAAAATATAAATGTCAGTCATGGCAAGATAACCTTGCTTGGTACGGAGTGTGTTAGTTTCATCAGCCTCTCTGCCTTGCCCTGCTTTTGAACTTGGGCTTCTTTTTGTTGTTTTAGAGAGGGGGGACAGAGGATGAGCCATCTTCTGTCCTCTTATAAGGGCAGTCTTATCATTCTGGTCACTGTTAGGCTGGGGAATCTGAAATGCCAACCAAATTCAGAATATTAACATCCCTTGAAACACTGAAATTTCTTCAATCCTTTCCTATTGGTGTCTTTTTCCTGACAATCACGATCATATCCACCTTAATTAGATTAGGAAAAAAAATCTCTGAAAATTGAGGGAGAAGAATCCCTTACCTACAGATGCAAAACACTGATGTATTAATCTAAAGCTGGAATGTAAATTGCAGGTACCTGAGATTGGCTGTTTCATCAGTAGTATGTCTGTGATGGATTTTTAATCTATTCTGGTTTATAAAAGAAGCACCATATATTTACCAGTTTACCTGAGACTGTGAGGCATAAGAAAATAATGTTGTCTTGGCTCTGTAATTTCCATTACAAATCAGCTGCAAATATTTAAGGAGCTTTATTACCTGTATTTGATGTACATTTCTTTCTCAGTTGGTATGATATGACAGAAAGAAAACGCAATCTCTAAGCTCATAGGGATGGCTGGTGTGATTACACTTCCTCACTATGGCCGTTCTGTATGTTATGTTAATGTGTTATTTGTGTGTGTATTTAATTTTGGATATGGGGATATGAATTAGCCTGTGGTATCATGTTTATTTTTTTTCATCAAAAGCATCACTCTGTTCACAAGACATTTTAAGGTGAAGAGGAGATAGGAAACAGGTTCTTTTTATGTATCAAATTTAACATCTACTGTATCTATGGATAACAGGTTCTGAGCTGAACTGCTGAGCATGTCACAGTAAGCCTGGCAGAGTTAAGTGTGGAAAGTCGGTCTGAGCACATGCTGTAATGGATTTGACCTCGAAGAGCACTGCAAAGAGAAATTGCAGATAACCATCTGAACTGACTTCAGAAGCCAGTAGCCCTGACTCCCTGGATATCAAGAGAAAAGGGAAGGACTAAATATATGGACTGAACAATCAGACATACAAGGTTGAATAAATACTTAATACTTGAAGTGTGGACAGTAGAAGAAAACAGACGAGCAATACATCTCCCTGCTTAATTACAGCCACATAAGGAAAGTAAAATTCCTTAAGACACATTTATAAAAGTAAGATATATAGAAGTGAGACATGAAAGTAATACAGGAACAAGAAGGACATGCAGCTGCGAAGATCTTAAACTTGCTCTAAACTTGCCTTTCCATGGCAAGTAATTCCTGATTAGGAATACTAAGGAGAAACTGTGGAGAACATTCTCCCCAGCAGGCCTGAGTTCAAGGCTCCAGAGGGGCAGAAAAGGGAATAGACCCCAACTCGTACTATATCCACTTCCTGTTTTATTGGCTGGGATTTACATTTGGTTATACTTCATATTACATTTATTAGCAAAAGTGGGGATTAGAAAGTGTTTTGGGGGTCCTCTGGGACTGGGAACTGCTGTGAGCAAGTGCCACTTGTTTCCTCTCTATTATGTTCAAAAAGAGGCAGAGAAAGAAAAAAGAACGTGTGCATATGTTCACTGCCACATCTGCTCTACAAAACCCTGAGCCAGAGTCAAAATAAGCCTGTAAAGAGAATATAGACAGCAGTGTATTTAGTTTTGATTTATTAAAATAGTTTTCAGACTGCAGTTATATTTGTCCTGTGAGAACTGCACTCTCTGGTAATGGAAGCATTGAATTTTCATGTGAAACATTTTAGAGAGCATATTTTTTTTCACCTACAAGAGTGTGACAAGAATTTGCTCTTGTATGATGATGTGGAAGTTATAGCTGCTATGCTAAACATGTATTTATGATCACTGCTGGCACGGCTGCTGTGTATTTTGTTTATGTTGTTACAAACCTACTTGTGACACATTATAAAAAATACATTCTTTTGTGATAGTATTGCACTGAGGCAGAATAAATCATGACTCCTACCTCTGCTCCAGTTTTTCTGATATTGCCCTTTTGCTATTCCTTACCCTGGATAAGGGAGTGCCTGTGTGATTCTCAGTCCCATACCAGCTAATGTCTAAGGCCTCATGAAAGGGTAACAATAGATGCCTTAATACAGCTGTCAGAGAGGCAAACCCCAGACCACAGTTTGAAACAGATACCATTCTTCAATCTGAATAACCTGCTTTCATTAAATGCTAGTTTGGGAATGGTCTAGACATGTTTTAAGCATGTAAGGAACAACACAGTGAATCATTTCAAAATGGGGGAAAAAACAAAAAAAAAAAAATAGAAACAAAGCTTCCATAATGAACAAGAGTGAGCCAGATCCAACACTAGGCAAGAAAGACTCAAGTCTTATCTTCCCTGGTCTTTCATATTACCATGGACAAAAATATGACTACTATGTTTATCATGATTACTGTCTTTATCACAGACACCTCTCTGTGATACTTTAAAATAAAGTAACAAAAAACCCGCAGTCAAATATTTGGAACACTATTTTAAAAGCTCAAGACTGTATTTTCTTAAAATTACATTTGTTTCTTTTCACTTTCCAAACCAGCATTTTTCAGTCTTGCTTAATTAACAGCATGCTAAGAGTGTTTTTGATAGAGTATAATCATCTGCATTTTATATGAATGCTCTTTGTACCCTTCTATTTGCCTGTTGATATTCCCACTGACATCAGTAGTGCAAGACCAAACTCCATTGTTTGATGTTTAAAGGACACAGGTTTATGCAAATCCTGTGGAGAAAAATGCAGCATTTCTTTTTTTATTTTTTTGGGACTGGGTCTTACGCAGAGGTCTGTTGGCAAGACTGGTGTCTCAGTGTTTGTTTGTTTTTAAATAATAAGCAAACGTTATATGAAAACGATTCCAAACAATGTATTTTAGATATTCTACTGAATTCCCCTGTAGCTGTTATTGCTAGGAAAGAATCTAAAACAACTATTACAGAAACCTGAGAAAGAAATGACAGGAACTTTAGTGGATATCACAGTAAAGCAAGCATTTGCTACCTGTGATCACAGGTGTTTTTAAGCTTTTCTCTTAACCCAGAAAATAAATTGCACCCATATGTTATGTGCCACTGGGCTGTAATTTTTGGTTGACGCTGAACTTTCAATGGCGTTTAAGTACTGACTCTTCAGAAAACAGCTGGTTATGAAGCATTTTGTTTAATTATGCTTTGTTATTTTTACTCTCCTGTAGTGTTTATCATCCTGAGGAACACAGCTGAAGATTTAGGTCAATGACCCCTCTATCCATACAGTCTGACACACTGATCCACAGGGGCTTAGCTACTTCAATGGAAATTTTATTCACTACTTTTTTTGTGTTGCTATTCTGAATGACTTTTTATATAAGGCTACAAGAACAAAAAATTAAGGTCAGCAAAACTTTGTTTGCTCAAGTACTTTTAAATAATGCTTTGCAGTATAATATAAGGATACTTTTTGTGCCATGCAGCACATAATAATTCAGTAAAGAGAAACTGAGGGGAAGAAATGAGCACAAGCAAACCACAGAGTGGTTTGTTGAATGTTCTCAAATTTCTTTTGACACTTCATGGTGACAGAAAGCCCTGTGCTAAATATGTTTGTGCTGGTCTGCTGTGAAAATTCACTGTTCGATAACTTCCAGAGTTTCTCATCTCTTACCTACGGTGTGCAAACCTACACCGCTGACCATTGGGCTCCCTTGCAGAGTGTGGTTATGGTTACTCAAAGACTTTTAAAGGATTTTTTGTAAAGTGCTTCCAAGGTACACCTCTACTTTTAATCTCCTCATGATAAAATTTTCAGTGCATCATGCCATTCATGAAGGGCAAAGTGAACAAATTTCTTAGAATAAAAATAACTGTGGGGTCATAAAACTATTTCTTGCTTAATTTTAACAAGTATGATTTAATTGTAATTTAACATACCAACACTTAGCAAAAATAGTGCTTATTTCTTTTTTCTTAGGTCATAAGTTGGCTGTCACACAGCTGGTCCCAAGGACTGAAGGTCACGGACGGAGGACATTGAGTACAAGGTCATTTAATTCATAATCCTTGATTTTGCCCAGATGCTTCCTGTCTCATTTTAACACTGTTGGTGTTCTCCATGGATTATTTCCTTTGGAAAGTATTCACAGCTTAAGGCTAATTCCAAGAAAATGTCACTTTAAAAGGAATAGAATAGGTTAAATGAAAATACTATCACAGCATTCTATTAGCTATCTGCTAAGAGGAACACATAGACAAGATTACTATAAATTATTTGATTATGCAGTCCTTGGTCCTGTGTTTGTAGCCTAAAGGAGGAATCTGTATTTCTGTATATTCATATTCTACTTACAACATAGCAAAATAATAAAGTCACAAAGAGTATTTTAGTTTAAAGATGTTTGGAAACCTCCGGATAGCTCAGAGCATTAACTGAGCCTACCGCTCTCCATATTTTTTTAGGTTAAAGCCAAAATCAGAAAAGACCTTTTAAGGCATATATGACTGAATTGTGGCACTACTTGGTTTTGCCAATTCTTGTCTTAAAAGACAAAGTGGGTTTACTGTCTAATCTAGGAATATAAATCTGTCAAGACATACCAGTAAAGACTGAGTCATGGACAAAAGCACTTTGAACAAATGCTGAAGGTGTCTGAAAGCACTGGGGTAACCTCATCTATCTTCAAACTTCATTTTCCTGTAGACACCCTATCATGTTTCTCAGGTGTGCATGCAACTGTGAAATTTGGTGTTCCAGCATGTTGTTGGTTAAACTTAGCTTCTGTCTCAGCCTCAGTTTACTGTGAATGAATCAAAGGTTCACTTTGTTAGAGCATTCAAAAAGAAAGTTGCTTGCTGAAGCTGCACTAAACTCATACAACTATCACTGAAGTAAAAGTTCTTATTAGTTCCCTATGGCTCATTCAGCCATGCAAAAACTGGTTGGGAAGGCATTTTTTCTTTTGGAAATGGATCACGGTAAAGAAGCCAACCGGATTCCAGATTGCTCTCCTGAGGCCTCAGCAGGCTAGTACTCAGGTCTGTTGGCAGGCCTACCTTTCTACCAGCTTCTGCAAGGCGAGAAAATCAGCAATTCTACCCCTAGTAGCTTTGCCTCATCTGATCTTCTGCTCATTCCAAATAAATGAAAGCCACACATGTTTTATTGCAGATTTTTGGATGCAGACAAAGGAGAGGAGAGGGTATAATTAGAGTTCAGGGTGGTATCTACCTCTAGCATTATAAATCAAAATTATTTAACACTGAATACAACAGCATGTCTGTGGATCTTCTTTCTAAAAGCTCATACTAATTTTTCCCTGGATTTTTTTCCTTCTCTCTCTTGGCTGAACCTTTCTGCTAGAGTAGAAAATTGAAATCTGGCAGTATAAAAGCTTCAGACAGTGAAGCTGACTTTTTGTCCCCTAGGCCTTTGATAATTTGAGAATAGTAACAAAATTTTTGATTTTTTTGACTGTGTGTGTAAATCAAACTTGCTGGACTGTGACTGACCCCGTTTGACTGCAGCATGGTGGGGTTTTGCTATCAATCAAGTGCAAGGGCCTGGACTCAGTGCAGTGAAGTCTGCTGAGGGTGGGTATCAGCATCTCACCCAGCTGAAATCCCCACACAGATCTAATAATGACCGATACACTTTTCTTATCCAAAACCATCAGAGAAATCTTTCAGACATTTACGTACAAGTCAGTAGTGGCAGTAACATGTGAGTGGATATCTTCCTTTTTTACTCATGTAACATTCCAGCAGAGCAATTCTTGTGCCGTATCATCCATATAATAGGCTCAAACTGTGAGTAACACCAGGTCATGGGATTGGTAAGTATTGGATCCCAGAGAAAGGCTGGATTACGAAAGACATTTCCTGCAGCTCTCTCAGCTTTCTCCAAGATTGCACTTTTTTTATGGATGATTCCAGTGATGGCATATTTAATTGTTATTTTGTGTGTTGCATTTTGCAAGGCCATTTTTTTCTTTTCTCTGGAGAACTGTTGAACTGAACAGCACTTACTACTGAAAATGAATATACAGTAACATCTTTTTGTGTCTGTCATATGAAACTGTTCAAAAGGGGGAAAATGCTTTCTTCTTAGCATTAGCTGTGGACTTTTCATTTTTAACCTAAACAAATTTTATTTACGTCACAGGAATTCTAGTTGCATAAACAACACACCCTATGAGTGTAAGAATTTTTCCTTAAAACAAGAGTTGCATGTTCAGAGTCTCAGGCTCAAATATGGCTATTTAGAAACTAAATCTATTACATATGTATATTCTGGTGTATCAGGATAAGACTTTTACTCTTTGTTGCCTTTCATCCAGGGAAAAAGAGGGCTGGGAAATTGCTTGAGAAAATATGACATAAGAAGCAGAGAAAATGGGCTTAGTGGAGATGATGTTATAAAACCCGGGAGGCACATCACTGAGTCATGCTGTGCCAAAATTAGATTTTAAAATTGTTTCTGTCAGCTTATGAAAACCCGCAATGCTTTGTTCTGAATATCCGAAAGCTCTCATAACTTTTGTTCAAAAAAAGTTGGCTATCCTCATACTTGTTGCTTTAGATATTCCTACACACTAGGAAGCTGATATAATTTTGACACATTTCTTTTGAAAAAATAATGCCCTTTTCCCTTACCTGATGGAAGAGAGTCTTCTAAACCTGAGAGGAGCTACCAGAGCGAACTGAGGAGTGTTACAAAATGCATTGCAACTGTATGAAAAAGTTGCTATTTGTTCAATTGGACTGATTTCTCCACCTGGTGCTGCCAATTAATTTTCCCAATTTAACCTTTTAAAATGTCATTCTTTGCCCCCTCTTAAGGATACCTAACTAATGCATTTTTCCTTCTCTTGAATTCTTAAAAGCTACTGCCCTTTCCATGGCTCTAGGAACTTCTCAGGATGATTGTGAAAAGGAAGAAAATGCATTGCAAAAGCAGCTTCCCTACTGGGAAGTGAATGATAATTTTTCCCCACTTAAAATCATTGTAATTTAATTAATTTAGTGCTTTTAATCACCTCAAAATATGAAAATGCAAAGCACTGAAAACAGAATTATTCAAATTTCCATTTAAAACTGGATAATATCTGTCCACGGCATGGCAGTCCTGTTGGTACCTTGTTTTGATAAATATTATCAATTATTTTCCAGTTCAGAAAAAAATAATCTATTATGTTGATGTAGGCCCTATATTTTTCACAGTTATGAATCTTGTATTATGTTAGGAGTGTATAATTCTTTCTTCTTTTCAGAGACATTTCGCTCTTAACTGTGATGTCCATTAGTATTTCATTCAGGGAACTATGAAAAATTATGATACTAAAGGCTTAACAAATAGGCTTTTGTTAATCCGATTTGCCATAATGCAGAATGACGTGATTAGTAATGATTGTTAACTGGCTTCTAAGAAGGTGTCATGTATCAGTTTTGTCATGTGAATTAGTTGTTATGTAATGAGAGCATATCAATTATTTCTTGGAAGGTTGCATTAGATCAATTATATAATTAATCTGTCTTGTTTCTTTACTTATTTTTTTCTCCAGTAATTTCTTGAGTGCAAATATATTTGTTACCATATGTAGCTAATACTTAATTTTTCTGATCTAATTGCACAGATTAATTAGCAAACTATATTCTATGAGGTATTTTTATGTCTTTTTCTTATGAAAAAAGGGTTCATTTTACTCAGTTTACTGGTTTTTTTTAATTGTTTAATAAATTGTTTACATCTTGTTGCTTTCTTTAAAAGCACAAGTTTGTCAGTGCCAGATTTTATCTGGTACGGTAAAGCACATATGAACTGAAGGTATTTGCTGAAAAAAAATTGAGAGCTGAGGCAGAGTACATGTATCTTCAGTTCTGAATGCAGTCTCTAACCATCAGCTGTCAGATTCCTTTTCTGCCTCTGTTGCCCACTTATTTTTGCCAACACGGTGTCCTAATTTGAAGGAGGAATGGAGATTGGACTGAGCTTGGTCTTCAGAGCCATGGCTTTCTTCAGACTTTGGTATGAAGTCCACTTATCTCCAACTCTTCTATGCTAAGAGCTCAGACTCTAGCTGAATTTGGATCCACACAGGCTTGGCTACGTTGAAGAGCAAATGTTCTCCACAATTCCTCATATCTTGCCTATACCCACCTTAAACAAAGATAAATCTGGATATTTCTGAAAGGGTGTGTAATTGAGTTATTTATATACACATAAGGCAATTTTATCTCTATAAATTATTCCAAGACAAATCCTGTCCTGATTTTCCTCCCTATAGCAGAAAAAAAGCAGCTCAGTTTTCTGAAAATTGCATTTTATTAAAATGTATTTATTTAGACTTCTTTAAAGTATTGAAAATTCTTGTACAGTTTGATTTAGGAAATGTGCAGCCCCCAAAGGCATATTTGTGCTCAGAACAACAGCCTTTCCCCTGATATTTAGGCAGTGATATTTTGGACAACCCTACCTGTTGAGTGATGATTCTGTTAAGCTTTTTTGTCACTTATCTATCAAGATGAATAATTGAAACTATGCAACAGATAATGGAGTAGTTGTTCAAAGTAATATTGTACTCTTCAGTGGAGATCATCACTAGGACAAAAACAAATAGCTTCCAGCTAAGAAAATCCCAATGCACTCTTGCAACACAGAAGATGAAAAAATTAAACATCCTCGATCCAGTCTCCAATACACTGCAAGCCTTGTTTTACTGCCGGCATGTACACCAAGAGGTGACATTAGCTTGTGAACCATGTTGTCAACAAATAAGTATACACTCTTATATTTGTGAAGAGCTGAGTTCATCCTCAAACACAAACGTGTCTGCCAAGCTCAGTAGTCATGTGCAAACATTCACGCACAAATAAATTAAAGCTAAATCCCCATGAGGGCCTGGAGCAGCCAAGTGTGCTCAGCTTACCAGAGCAGCTCAGCTCTTGCTCAGTCTGGGCACAGCAAATCTGGCTGAGGTGGTCGTTCTGTACTTCGAGCCACCAGTGGATGGTAAAGCACTTAATCAATGCTTTGAGACACAGCTACAAGTGGGCCCATGAGATGAATTAAAAGCATGCGGGCCACAGGGTTCGTTGTGCTTTAACTTGCTGTTATCCTTAATCAGCCAAAAAACTGGAGTGCTTTTTAAAGGGTATGGGTATCTCCAGGAAGCAAAGTGGGAGGTTATGCTATCCAGTCCTCCAAGCACTAGATCTAGAAAAAGTTTGAATTCCCCAGCTTACGAACTAGTAAATGGGCAGATACCAGTCTGGGCTAAAACTTAGCAAATTTTTATTCCTGAGGTGTTTTAACAATAAGTATAAAAGGTTAATTATAATGAGCAGTTGAGACTGTTTGTTTCTTACACTAATCTTGATTTTGCAAGAAGTGAGGTGGCAGTGGAGACTTACACTGTACCAACATGTGTGATTGTGCCTATTACCCAGGTGAATGAACCTTTGGGCTGCCTTTTACCACATGAGAGCCATGTCACTTCACACAGGTGTAAGTGATAGCTGAAAAGCAAAACCTTAGAGAAAAGATCAGAAGTAAAGTTACTCGCACTGCAGTGTTTATATGATTCTTCAAAATAATAAATGATAGAGTACAATGACAGACTTCAGTAAGTGCTGTCCTCCACCAGTCCAAATTTGGTGTCATGGTTCACTCTCTGAACTACATTTTAAAAAGAGGTAAAGATTATGAGCTTTGGTCTGACAATGGTTCATGAATATTCAACTGCCATCATCACAATGTCCTTCCCAATGTGACATTATCTAAGAAATGTAGAGTTGCTTTACCTTATTAGTTTCTTCAATATTTGTGCCATATATTTAATAAATATTTGTCACCTTTACATGATTTCTCATCAGGGCACTATTAGAAAGGGAGTGCCAATAGTTCATTTTTGAATATACAAAATTGAGGGTACAGAGGAATAATGAGTCTTATGGTGACTCAGTAGTAGACCCCAAGATAGCAGCTGGAGTTCTTAGTATCTGAACAGGTTTCTGCTGCTATGTTTTAGTATAGCTTGAAAGTGGTACTGATGTAACCATTACATATCTTTCTGCAGGAAGGCACAATGTATAGGCAAATGTAATGTCAAAGGACTAAAATTAAAATCTTTATGCTTGTATCATGCTGTGGTGTGTTAACCCTGACTAGGCACCAGGTGCCCCTCAAGTTGCTCTATCATTCTCCCTCCTCAGCAGGACAGGGGTAGAAAATACAATGAATAAAAATCATGGGCTGAGATAAGGACAGGGAGATCACTCACCATTTAGTGTTCTGGGCAAGACAGATTTGACTTGGGAAATTAATTTAATTTATTGCCAATAAATAAACGTGCAATACAGTGAGAAATTAAATTAAAACCACCTTACTGTGCTCTCTGTCTTCCTGGGCTCACCTCTTCTACCTTCTGCTGAGCAGCACAGAGGGAGGGTAAACTGGGATTATGATCAATCCGTAACTCTTTGCCTCTGCTGCTCCTTCCTTCTCACACTCTTCCCCTGCTCCAGCATGAGTCCCTTGCACAGAAGACAATCTTTCACAAACTACTCCTTGCTCCAGCATGGACTGCTCCTCTCTTACAGCTGCTGCACAGCATTTTTTTCACACTTTCTGAAATATTTTCCCAGAGGTGCCACCCACACTGATGGTGGACTCAGTTTTAGCCAGTGTCGTTTCCATTTTGGAGCTGACTAAAACTGACTTTGTCCAACATACAATCATGTCCTGGTGTCTTCTCAAAAGAATCCATCATTTCAGTATCTCTACTACATAAACCTTGCCAGGTAAACCCAATACACAGAGCAAAGAAATATCTGACCTCCAATGATTTACTTTGTTTTTATTTTATTTCATGCTGTGTAGAAAACTTCCCAACAACTTTGAAAAGGATAGGTAGTCAAAATTATCTTCTTCACTTTAAAGATACTATTGAAATATCAATGGAACAAAAAGCGAGTAAATTGTAGCTGAACCTGTGGTTTTTGACAGTCCTGTGCAAAAGATACTGCAAAACTTTTCTGTGCAGGTTGGCAAGTATACGAACTACTTCTCTGTATTTAAAATTTTCAGAGAAAACTTGTCTTTATTCTTACTCTAAATAAATTAATTATCTAGGTTTTGACGTAGTATTATATTTCAATTCAAATTTTTTTCAGTGTTCTGGGACAAAGCAGAACATTGTAACAAATACTGCAGAGGGTTGTATGTTTCATGCGCATTTTAGTTACATCAGAATATTTTCCATTTGTGGTTTTAGTATTAATTTCATTTTTTCTGTGTACAGCTTATGCTTCCAATCTTTCAATTTATCTTTCCAGTTCCTCCACAAGATGATTGCACTAATTCTCAGTGGTTCTTCTGGGACATGATGGCTATTCCTTGGTAACACATTGCTTAATCCTTGGCTATTCTTGCTGCGCTAAATCTAGGAGACTGTAGAGCCATGAATCTGAGTGCTGATGAAATTCCCAGTTGGCTTCCCTTGTACTGGGAGTATGTACTTTATGTTGGCTCTTTCTGTCTTGGCTGGGGCAGTTTGTACGTGATACTCATTTAGCTTCACAAATAAGCTTTAACAGACTGGAAAATAATAAGGGACATTTTGTGACAAGTTGTTAGGGATATCACAGTGCTGAAACTGGACTCATTGTGAAAGGTATGGTCTAGTAATTGAAGTTTATAGGGTGATATGATACATCCTTAGTGAAACAAGATTTTGTGAAGTTTATTTAAAAATACTTTTATATGTCTCCTAAAAATGCTATAGTAGTAAAGTATTCAAAGAGGAAAAGTGTTAATAAGACAGCTTGTAACATCCTTGCTGCAAATTCTTCAGTGGCTCTTCACAATAGAAAGAGTTCTAATCTGCAAATTGTAATCAATAATTTGTGTATGTTACAGTGCCTTGGTTGTTCTGTCTGAAGACCCAGAAGATTTTTATTCTTGCTTTTTTTCTAATGAGTTATTGACTTTTCAGTCCCAGATGTATCTAGTAAATGTTTGATACTGAAGCAGTGCAAACTACATTTTATTTCAAAAAAACTTACATAGCTCTAATTTTTTAAAACCTAAATATATCTCTAATTATTATTTTGTCTGTAATTTTTGTCAGCAAATTACCATTGACACCAAACACCACCAAAACCTATCCTGGACTTTGCTGCCTTATTTTGTTAACCAACCTTGCTCAACACCTGTCTCTTTTACACAGAAATTGACATCAGATTTAGAATGATCCCTGCACTTAAACAACTAACTAGCAGCTAGGATCTTCCTTCTAAACTGAGTATATCAGGCCACTAAGATGGTTCCAAATGCTGTTCAAAAAATCATCATTTTATGCACCAAAACAATAACTTCATGCGAAAGTCACTTCTGCTAGCTGTCTTCTCTATAAAGACTTCTTAGACAAAATGCATTTGATTTAATGTCTCTCTGAAGGCCGGGTGTATTTTCTTGTCCCTTTATGAAAAACAATGCAGTCACTATTGAATAGAGACTCTCCACTTGGGAGGGCGTGTTCATAATGGAACCCTTCCTTTGAGATTCAATGACTGGCTGGATGTTCTGGGAGGGAGTGCATCTGGAAAGATGCACCCTAAGCCACTGTGTCCACTCCTTTGTCCAAAACTTCAAGAATTTCTCCTTTCAGGACACCAAAGTATTGTACCTCTGTCACTGGAGCAACTCCACAACTGAGATAAGGAATAAAGAGGTTAAGAGTTAATACTGTGCTGACCTACAGAAATTCTACAAATTTAAATATATACATCTATTTCCAGTAGATCTAGTTGGACAGAAATCTCTTCACATGCTCTTTATAATTCCTTTAAGTGACGCATAGTATTGACAGAAAGAAGTACTCACTAATGCTCATTGTACAATGTATCTGTAAGTAGCCTGTAAGAAGCTTATATAGATACTTCACTTATGCTTGTCCTTAATAATCACTGATTTAAGAACTATAATATTCTCTTATCTGTTGAATTAAAATTAAGACTGATTTAAAAATAATTGCATGTATCCTCATTTATCCATGCTATTTTGTTCATATCTTACTGATACAAATTTTAGATGCTTCAATATTTTCCTTCTCACAGCTGCTTCCAGCAAAGCACGTGGTTGTGCTTACAACCACGTCTGTGTAAATCAAAAATCTACATATATTTGTCAGAGGTAAGAATTCTAAATTTACCTAAAAATCATAAAAATATCTTAGGTTGAAAAGAGCTCTAATCTAGCATCAATGTAAGTAAATATCAGTGCAAACATACAGTGTTCTTTGTGTTGAGTAAGGAAGGTTACTTTATTCTGTAAAACTGTAGAACTAAGTCTTTCTATTCTTCAGCAGCTGATCAGAACATCAAATAGTTTTGATATGAGTTTGAACTTTTGAATAAACATATTTGTGACTCTTAGATGACTTCAGTTTCTATGAACAGTCATGCAGCCAATTTGCTAGCAGTGAACATTAACAGAAAACATATGTCATTCTCCAATACAAATTTTCTGCATATGAATATTTGAACAAGGGACAGAATACAAAGCCCATTGTAATCACACAGAAAGGCTCACTGACTTCAACTGACTTTCTTTTATTGGTTTCTGGAAGTATTAACTTAAGTCTCCAGCCAGAGAAAAGAAGCTATGGGGATTTTAAAATTGTGTTTAAAATCTGGCTAATCATAACTGATTCAGAAATGTACAATATGCTCTGAAAATAACTTGATATTTTAGTGAACTCAAAGATGTATTCTCTTGCATAAAAGAAAACCAACAAAGTAAGAATTTTCTAAATAATTCGTTGGCAGATCAGACCCACATTCACAGCTACAATTCTGTTTATAATGATTTATGTATGTAGAAGCTTGACACCTGTTTTCGAGAGCCATAATGGCCTTTACTTCTTGGTAAATGTTCTTGGAGTTTTTTGTTTGCATTAGTGTTTTTTTAATTGCAGATAATTTCCAGGAGAGGATCTGCTTTAATTTCCCTGTATTTTAGAGATTCTTTTTCAAATATGCTCAGACAATGTTATTGTACTAATTCTCAATGAAATAAAGAGTTTGTTCTTTTGAGCGATATAGATCTCTTCAATAAGACATTGAGAGTAATAACTCACAGTCAGCTTTTGGCAGTAAAATAACTGGAATCTGCTGTCCTCCCAGATGGTGACTCTAGTCAAGTTCTCCAGAGTAACCAATATAGCTCTCCTTCCAGTGCTCGTGCTTCCAGTTCTATAGAGTGACGTCTCTGCAATAGCCTCTCATGTGGACAAGGTGATGGAATGAAGCTGTTTCAGCCAGTAACATTGGACATTTACTTCTGTGCAAAAGTGTGAAAATAAGCTCTCAAACATTGAAGGAAAACAATGTTCAGTTTGTTTGAAATGTTCTTCAATACTTGTTAAATTATTTACTACTAGGTTAGTTTATATGCTGGGGTTAGAACAGAGTAGGAGTGTACAAAACATTACATATAATTACTTATCATAAAATGAAGAAGATCTCACCAATGCGGACTCTTTTTCCCCACAATACTTCCTTTTTATTTAGTACTATATCTGCTTCCTGACTCTCTTGTAAGATGAAAAACTGCCACGCCCCTCATTTTCCATGTGGAATTAAATAACTTTCCTTCAAGGACTCATCATAACACGTGTAGAAATTATAGGAAACTAGATAGATAACGAATGAATATCCTCATGTGGGAACTGACAGCTGGATCTGGACATATTCAGCGTGTACCCATGAGAATCTTAGCATAACAACAAAGCAAGAATCCAAAGTAGCAGAGCAAAGAATGTCCACCTGCAAGCGGGAGGTTGTTTTCTTATAAAGTGTACTATAGTAACTTAGGAGCCAATGAGAGAGTAATACAAGTAGCAATAGTGTATTATAAAAAGGGCTGTAATTCATTAATATATGGAGAACTTTAGGAGAACTCAGGAATTAATAAAAGAAGAATTTTGGACTTATGGAAAAAATGTCATGTTGTCCGTCTCTACTTGCAACATCCTCACAACTCACTGGAACTTCCATTCAACTCTACTAATGTTGAAAGTATTTCTAAAACAATTATATCCAGGAATAGAAAACTCTCAAACACTTCTGTCCAATGGGTAAAAGTTCATAACTGGGAACAGTTAAGGCAGGATGGGGTCTTCAATGAATTTGTTATCATGGTGTTTTGAGTATATAATTTGTGGGCATCTAGCATCAAGACAGTTAATTTGAAAAGTTCAAAACTTTCTTAAGGGAAACAATTCACATTTGGAGAGAAAAATTGCACTTTCCACACCAAACAGCTCTTTTATTCCTTCCTAAGAACATGAGAAAGAAAACTCTCTTTTTAATGCACATATTTATAAAGAAAAATGCTATTTGGACTGTGGATAGAGGAGAAATGGGTTTAAAATCTTCCTGTACTGGCAGGAACAGAAAAGCAGACCTCTTCATAATTACTTAGTGTTTAAATAAACTCATCCATTTTTTATTGTATTCATCTAATAGTCTACATTTTAAGAACTGAATCCTGAAAACATATTTCATCTTGCTAAATCCCTGAGAATGGGATTTTTTAATAGTTTTTTTACATCAGTGTTTTTAGTGATACCACTCTAAAGAAAACTTAACCTAATGAAATAAAGGCTTTCTACTCACCTACTCTATGCATTTGTTTATTTATTATTTTTGATTAATTAGAACTTAAGCTTCAAAATCATAAAGAAAAGGTTTTCAGAATTTTGTCTAACTTTATGAAATTACATAAATCACCCCTACTGGTACTTTCTCAGGACACTGGCTTTACAAACTGAAACTGTTTACTCTCTTATCTGCCAAAATTTGCAAGTGATTGTGCAGTTAAACATTAAGCAAATGTATTGCATACAAACTTCTAAAATGAAATGTTCCAAAGCGAGGGATGTTGACCCCATGCACTTTTTATATTTGAGTCAGCTTGATGGATATTTCCACATATTCTGAGAGAAGATGGGAGCAGAATTGCGGTTTCTATAGTCTACATTTGTTTACTGTGATGTAATAAGTGGTCTCTAGCTTATTTTAGAAAAAAAAGATATATGGACGTTCTGTGAATATTCTCATTACAAAATATTTGTACAAAAAAAATAGTCAAAACACATGAAGTTTGAACAGTACAGCATTCAAAGTGCTATCTGGCAGAAATGTAGACTGTAGCTCTACAGAAAATTTTTTTATAAGCATTCAGTGGTACTGCATAAAGAAAGAAATAGAGGAAAGAGCTCCTTTTTGATTCAGGCTTGAATGCTGGGCTGAAGCCTTAAAGTTTCGGATCTATTGCTTCAATGTTTTTCAAGACCTTTCTAGTTTGCATATCAAACCAAATCCCTCTGAAGTCCAAGAAACTTTCTCTCTTTTTAGTTATTTGACAACAACCCTTAGGAAGAAGTGTGACATATCTGTAGAATCACAGGATGATCCAGATACCAAGTTATGACTATAGTTATGACCTCTTTCTAATATTTTGTAGGGTTTTTTTGTTGTTTCCCCCCTCCTTGTACTAGCGATACTGGCTTATGCCAGGTAGAGACAAAGCCAAGATTTCAAACACCATCTGGCAAAACCAGCTTCCAGTGAAAGGACTTGCACTGAGCATGGGCCATGCTCAAAGAAGGAGTAATTTTCTTTTGATTCATACTTGCCTTCTGGTTTAGTGTCATAAAGGTAATCTTCAATATAATCTTCCTCTAACATTAGAAAATTAAATTTTTTTTCCATTCATGATGAGTCCCTGGGAAAACAGAAAGAATCAAGCTCATTTTTCATCATGCTAATTTTGGGAGACTAGATTCCCTACTGTTCTAGAAATATTATTTCAGATAGGTTAACCCCGAAACTTTCCTATAAAGTGCAACAAGCTAATCTTATCAATCAGAAATTACATAAGAGGAAAAGACCCCACAGGAGAGAACACATGAGAAAAAAATTTCTGGGACCTCTCTTTTGCTCCAAGGGAGCAAAAGGTGCATTTGCATTAAGGGGACTTACCTGAGGACTGGAAAACTTCAGGTGTCTGTAACTATGGTGCAATGGGTTGCTCTTGACTGGACAGCAGTTCCCTACCAAGGCCCACTACCATCTCCTTCTCAGAAAGATGGGGGAAGAAAATAAGATGGAAATAAAACCCTTGTAAGTTGAGATAAGGCAATTTAATAAAGTGAAAGCTAAACGTCACATGTGCACAAAGAAAGAAAAAAAACACACAGAGATTGTATTCTTTATTTTCCATCTGCAAACGATGCTAGGCTTTGGAAAGTTTGGGTAAGCTGTCCTGGCTGTCATCCTCCCAAGATTTTGCCCACCCTCAGTCTATTGGTGAGGAGGGAATGTTGGAGAGACAGTGCTGATGCTGTGGAGCACTGCTCGGTGGTAACCAAACACTGGTGTGTTATCAACACTCTTCTAGCTACCAATGCAAAGCACAGCACTGAGGCTCCTATGGGGAATCTTCAGCTGTGCCCTACTACTGTTTTACAGTCACTCTGTCTTAACCAGACCCCATATATATGGGTGCAAAGGAGCTGATGCAGTAAGCTGGACTCTCACGGGCCTGGAGTTGAAGTCATCCCCTGCTCCTTGTGTCACAGGGGGACCGTGGTGGTGTGTGTGCTGGACTAAACCATTACTAGGTGCTGGGCCTTTTCACCCTTAGTGCTTAGTTTGACAGTGACATGGAAAGTCATTGCAGCAGGGTCAAGGAGCAGTTCTTTGTATGTAAACAATGTCCTTTCTTAGGCAATACTACCTCAGTTTTGTCAAGCAGAGAAGAGTTTTATTAAAGATTATGAAAAACATGTATGTTGGAGCCTAAAATGGTAAATATAGTCAATGGGAGATCAAAGCAATGATTTATATATCCACTTCCATTATTTGTGTCCAACATGAGTTTGTTTTCACATGGGCCGTTACTAGTACATCTTTTTAACAACTGAGATAGCCAGTGGCTGTGTCCATAGGGATGAAATAAAATACTTATTCTTCCAGCAGAGGTGCCGTTTGGTGATCCAGAAATCAGTTGCACCATGTAAGTTATGACAATTGGACAGCTTCTTATTTCTAGACATCTTTGACTAGACATGGATGCAACCTGACCCATAGTCTAGATTTCAGACTTTCTTTTATTTGTCTGTATTCTGTGTATCAGTCTGTGTGACTGATAAAACAGAAGCTGCTCAGATCTCAAGGCAGAATGGCATGCAGTTCCAATCACAACCAAAATAATTTCAACTTTCTCCAAAATTGCAGAAATGTAATATTCTTTAAAAGGGCTTTAAGATTAAATCCATCATCAGACCAGATAAGTGAAAATATAATGCCCTACGTCATTACATTGGTCAGGCATGGGACACATTATTAGGTGAATTAGCATATCTTTGTTTGCTTCTCATACCCAAGTAGATTTTTTCTCCTCTTCCCT
The DNA here is from genome assembly GCA_013398175.1 of Climacteris rufus. Taxonomy (NCBI): domain Eukaryota; kingdom Metazoa; phylum Chordata; class Aves; order Passeriformes; family Climacteridae; genus Climacteris; species Climacteris rufus. Next base: position 408,596 of record VZRZ01002770.1, on the reverse strand, counting down.
TCTCTCTCATGCTCCTTTAGGGGAAATTTAAACTGTTTCCAGCTGCAATTCATAACCGTGCACATAGAACACTATGTTTCGTTTCAAGCAATCAGTCTTGCTTTGGCTTTAGAGTGTTTGGATTAAATCTGAATATAAAGTTCAACTTAAAACCCAACCTTTTTATCCTTTCTTGATTAGTTTAGTTTATGTTCTTGCTTAGCAGCGGGAGATTAATTCAGATGTCTGCTCCTACTCAAGTGAAGGTTCAGCTCAGCCCTGTTTTTGCTCTTCTTTCTTCGCTCCCTTGAGTCTACATTTATATTCCAAAGCTGTTCTAGGCAGAGAATTCTGTGAAGCTCTTCTATCAGTCCAAGGGTAAATGAGCCTGAAAATAAATGTTTTAGCAGATATAGGAAGTTCTGTTATTGAGTTGGACTCCGTAAAAATAACAGTGCTGTTTTTCTACACATGCATTTAATAACGTTTTTGCAATGAGAAGTTTTACTATTAAAATACTAAGCTTTAGGAAGTTTTAAAAGGCTTTAATTTTATTGATAAAATGGAAGTGAACAGTTTTATCTTTGCAACATGAAAAATGAAGATTCTCAGAAAATTCTGGTCATTGTTTCTAGATGAAAGAATGTCATATATCTGCTCTGACTTCCTTTGTGTGTCACTGTATGCTCGTTTTCCTGTGTAATTTTTGTACAATTTCTGTTTAGTTTCAGCAGCACTCACAGAGAAGTAGGTAGGTACTTAGGAAGGGCAGGAGATTTAAGGAGGTTTCTTATCATATGAAAGCTCCTTTTGTCTAAGGGGAGGTTGAGACAAATTGGTTTGTTTATGACAGAGAAGACAAGGCTGAGGAGGATGAGGATCTAGTTGTTGTCATCCATTACATAAAGGGATCAGAGGACAGAGCCAGGATTCTCTCCTACATCAAAAGGGCGAGAGGCAACTGTCACAAGGTACAAGAAGGGAAATTCCAAGTAGATATATGGAAGAAATAAAAAGATCACCCTTTAGTGCTCAAGCCATGGAATGGGTTCCCCAGAGGGATTTTGGTATCTGCATTCTTGGAAGTGTTCAGAGCTTGTCCTGAGGTACCTGCTCAGGTATGTAACGGTTTTGATTATATAGTTGGGACTAGATGGTGTTAGGACTGCTGTTGGAACTAGTGGTTCTTTCCAAACCACATTACTGCACAAATCCGAAAACACAGAGGTAGAGCAAGTATGACAGATACCTTACCCACCTTACAGGCATGCAGTCTTCCACCCCACAGTAATGTTAGGAAAGGACCACATCTGCTCTGGGCTCTGGTTCCTTAAGAACTGGAAGAATATCCAGCACCTGACATCTGTTCCCTGCTGTTGGAAGGAAGCTTCTGTTTGAAAAAATCCTACCTAGACATGAGAGTTAGTCCCAGCGATGGAGTAAGACATCTGAACATAGGTATTTAGAACGTGGGTTTACTAGCTTATCTTTGGTTTCTCACCACCTGTCACAGCCAGTTGACTCAGTTACCTAAAACTAGGTGTCCATCCCCTTCCAAGAGTGCTGCGTTGCATCTGGGCGGGGCCAGCAGTCAATCCTGCTTTTTCCCCCTCCCACCCACCGGGGAGGTGGGTCCGGGGGGGTCCCGGAGACAGTGGGCGGTGCGGCCATCGCCTCTGCGCTCCACTTCCGGGATTGCAGGCACGCGGCGTTCGCATCACCACCTTCCCTGCTTCCCTCTTGTCCGGACATGCACGGGCAGCGCGGGGCCATCCTGTGCACAGAGAGGGGGCAGTGCTCGCCTGAAAGGGCAGCCCATTGGTTGCTCTGCTGTGTGCGGACAGCCGTGTGACTGGCCAGTGCTCCTGTCAGTCATTCCAATCCTCTGCAGCCATTGGCTCTGTCCCGACTGCCTTTCCCTCACCTCCCTGGCATAACAGCTGGCTCCCGCCAGCCTCGGGCTGTCTTTTATCCGCTCCCTGTCTGCAACTCCAGTAATAAAATCAACTAAAGCGGACTCAAGTGGAAAAGAACCCTTCTTTATCTCTTCAATTCTACTGTCTCAAATTGTGTGCATGAATAATGCAAACACCAGCATGGAAGTATTAAGGTAGCCATCACCTCCCCAAGGGGACTGGGAGAGGCTTGAATCACTTCGCTCAGGTCACACGATCACCACCGAAGGCTTCCAGTTACGATTTTTACCTGAAGCACAAGAGCCCTGGCTGGTGTCTAGGCTCTGCTCCAGAAGTGGAACCTGTTACTTTTGTCAAACTTGTTTTGATGCAATGTTAATATAAAATTATTACTGTGACTGTATTTACCATGCTATATATATTTGCTATATATTTCCTGTCATTTGTGCCATATATTGTTGTAGAATCCTCCAGGAGGTGAGCCAGGACTTTTCACCCCCCTGGGCGCCACAGAGCTTATCTGTTCATGCATAAATCAAGGAATGTGTGTATTCTCCTGATGACCCAAATTCCCCCTGGCACCAAGGGGGCACACAGGAATGGGCCACAAACATCCGTGGTTCAGATACGAGAGATAAGCTGGAATTTATGACTGACAGACAAATAGCACTTTACTCACTATAAAAGACAGCTATATCGTCCCTTTTTCAGAGGAATCTTCCATACACTCTCTAAGTGTATGGAAAGGTTTCTCTCCGGGATTTCTGAGATGTCAGATTCCTGTACCTTCTTCTCTCCTTGGAGATGAGGTCGGATTCCTGTACCTTCTTCTCTCTTTGGAGTTGAGTGATAAAGGGAACCGCCTATACACCTTTCCTAATTAGTAAGTTACATCGGCTTCCTAATTCTACATTTTCTTGGTTAGCTATAATATAGGTACCTTTTAATGTGCACTGAAATTACTAGTAACTTTCTTTATGTTATTCCATGTAGTAATAACCTGTTAGAGTTGTAGTTTTATACGTGTTTTCCTGTGTCTATGCAATAAACCTGTTATATTGTAATAGTCCTGATCTCCATCGATAATGAACAAGGGGGTAACGGAGTTTCTGGGGTGCGGGTCGCTCTGATAGAATTAAAATCCGTTAGGTGTCCCTCACATTCGTAACAGGAGGATAGTAAGAAGTAGTTTTAGCTTCTGTTGCAGTGTGTGACATGCAATGAAGCAAAATTTGGGGAGAAAGCACCGAAGTATATTCAGAAAAAAACCCTAACTAGGTTTTATTAAGATCCACTGTCTTGAAGAAAGAAACGTTGAACACTTTCAGAAACTGTGGGAAAATGATCTGCCTAGATGCTTCTGCATCATGCTTGTCATGTTTGAAATAGAAGGGAGTATAGTCTATCCTTTTAAGAACATTTTGAAACACCAGAAACTCAGACAGTGGGACTCTTCTTAGTGATTTCTGCCTTCTAGAAGCAGACTCCTTCTTGCCTTTCTTCTTGGCCTAATGTATTTCTAGACCTTGCTATACAATGATCCACTTGCAATAGGAAGATGGCCATTGCTTTAGTCAAGGATGTAGCCTGGTGATGAGCACCTCCTTCTAGACATCAATATGAAGTTTTGAACAGTATTCTCCTTTGGCTGAGGTTTCATGAAAAGGTGAACAACATATTGCTACAGATATTTTTATAGAGGAGAAATGATGTCATTTTACATACGGTTTTCTGTTACATCTTAATTAATTATAAAAAAACAGCCAAACAACAAAACCAAACCCAAACTGTAATCCAATGTGCTTTGCTGTATTACCTGAATGCACATATAATCTCAAAAAGGCAAAGAGAAAACATCAGAATTCAGACATTTTTAGTATGACTATTACACATTACCAAAATTTGTATATGTATTTTTACTAAGTAGTAACATACACTGCCTATTTCAAATATGATTAACAAGAGTAGAAGTTGATAAGGTTATGAAGTGTGATAACAGATGAGATTCCAGCTGCATTTTACACTGTTTTCTAAACTGTTTCAGAATAATTTACAGAAGAGGCAGGTTTTTATTAGTGCAAACTGCCTTCAAGCCCTCTCACTCAATTTTGAAAGACCATAAGTTATATTTATGTATTTTTTCTCACAATGAAGAAGTTTTGATCAATTTTTGATCATCAGCAGTTGAGGACCACCCAGCTGCTTCTGACATGTTGTTGTTTCTGAGAAGCTGAGAGGAAATTCTAAAGATTCTCAGTAGCTCCAGTTAAGGATATTTGGCAAGAGCTACAAGGAAAAGGTCTCAAAAGAGAATGTAGAAGTTTGGGAAGGATTCTATATTCTAGATTGCAGACATTGTAAAATGGATGGGATAGGCATATAGCTGTTTCTTGAATTGACAAATTTGGTTGATTATAAAAAGTTTTGTGTGCAGATAGACATTTAAGAGCATACATATACTTCTTGTAGAGGAAAAAACACGAAAACAACAAAATTTATCCTGAGAACTATCCAAATTGTATTCTGTGGATTTACATGGATTTAGGCAGTGTAAAGTTAAGCTGGAAGCTAATAATAGGGAATTCTTGAGAGAAAAAGTTTGGAAAAGTTTGATATAAAAATTGATGTGGGAATTTTAGTATGTGGCTTACAGATTTAAGTGTTCCTTAGCTATGTGAACATATTTAACCAACCTATACAGTGAAATTATTTATTCTGCTGCATGAACTGAGTCCAGGCATCTGCAATATGCAAGTGTTTAGAATAGATTTGGTTTCTTATTTCTCTTGCTTAACATTACTGGTTAATAGCTTTTCAAGGTGTGTTGACACACACACACACACAGAGAGACACACACACACACAGGCCTTTTCTCCTTCCTTTCAAGAAACTACATGAAGGGGTAACAGACACAGATCTAGCTAACTCCTTTGAGGAAGCTTCAGGGATAGTTTGTATTGCATTTTGTGCAGTAATCTGCCAAGGTGATTTCTATGGTAACCTCTATTTGCATTCTTTCAAATGATGGTAAATTCTGACACATTCCATTAAATATTGATAGCAGTGTTTCATCTGCTGGAAACCCACAAGGGAATATTTAACTTTATCTACTGTCTGAGACTATTCTTTTATACCAGCAAGCTTTACACAGTTAAAATGTTAATTAGATTTTTATAACCATTTTTATCGTTCTGTTCTTCATCTAGATGGCTCTAAACACATATTTTTACAATTCCAAAATGCTTCCATTAATATTCTGCAACATCTTACTCAGAGATTAGCTTAATAGCAAACCTCAAAAATGTACTTAAAGCCTTGTGAAACACCTACAGAATCATAATACTGCAATTTTTTTTTTTTTTTGACTAATGACCAAGTGACTTGTAAGATCAGCTTTTAAGGAAAAGAGACAAGTCTGAAAGAGAAAATGTCATAACTAGTTTCAAAATTGCATTGGTTTCTGAAACATAAAACAGTACTGAAATTGTTTACATAAAGGATTTTTTTATTGATGAGGTGGGGTGGGGTAAAGTAGGTTAAGAAAAATGTAAAAACAGTGCAGGTAGTTTTATATTTGTGAGTGGCACATGAAATATCTCCAAAGAATTAAAAAAACCCCAATCCTCCGTAAAAATAACCTTGCATCACACTAAGGATTATGTGTGTTCATTTTATATTAAACAGTGTTTGGGGATCTGGCTGGTGACTGTTTTCTTATGAAGAAATTAGCAAACATGAATTTGTGGCAGAGGCTCTGAACTGCTCCTGTTTTGTGTTTCGCATCGCTGCTTACACATTTGAATAGTAAATACACCCTGGATTTAAAGCATCACTAGGTAAAGAGGACACCACTGATGTTCACCAGCATGCAGCTGAACAAAGTGCCAGCATCTGAACAAGAGGAAACAGCACAAGTTTAAATTGCGATGACCTTTTTATTTGATCTGCTGGCCTACAGGTGGAAAGGGTCACACAGTAATGGGGAACTTCTGACCTGCTTTGCAGGTTCTGTGCTGTGATGTAATTGCAGGAGATACTTTTAGAAAATTGGTCTTAATATCAAGGTTTTCTGGGTTCCATTAAGGTTTTGAATCAGAAACCATTTTGGTGAGACAGAAAATTGAAAATATTTAATACTAAAATTTGCTTTGTGAAGAGAAGCAGCACTATACATGATTCTAAGCTGTGAAACTACAATTTCTTTGAACTGTTTACTTCCATATCCCACCTCCAGACCATCTCAATTACATATGCAGAGTTCGTGGGGATTAATCTGTTTGTACATCTCATACAACATAATGGAATGAATAGACCATGTAATGTTATCTTTAAGAGATATTGCAGTATTGCTAAGAATGCTCAACCTCTAACTTACCCGTTTCAGCCATGTAATGTCACTTTCTTCTCCTTCCTTTTTTTCCCCCCAAGACCTGCTCCTGGAGAGATTATTTTGGAATTTTTTCTAGAATCAGTGGTATTATACTAAAACCTCATACTATGCATTTAGGAAAATCCTTGGAAGTTGTGAAATGTTGTAAACAGTTCTCTTCAGGGTCTAGAGGTTATCTTAAGTGCTCTTTTATGAAAATCCAACTGCAGTTGAATTTATGACAGTGTACAGTTGTTCAGAGAAAGGCTAGAACTTGTCCCTTTGTTTCCAAGATGGATTAGGGATAATATAATGGAAAAATAGGGATGTAAAGGGGGTGGCACAAGGGTGGGGGGAAGTGAGGTAGGAATGTAACAGTGCTAAACCCGGATGCTCTCGAGGTAGCAACAGCGCCTTTATGCGTGCGTGATCCCTGCCGTGGTGAGTTGTATAACTCTCCCAAAGGACAGAGTTCTAGATATCGCAGATAACCTGTTTCTGCTGGCTCCTCTAGGACGACAGTTTTCCCAGGCGTGGTGTGCTAGCGTCGACAAGAATAAAAGGCTTAGACAGAGGGCTCTTCCCCGGGATAACAGCCATTTATTGTGAGTCGAGTGTTGTGTTATGAGGGTCCAAAGATATCCAGGTGGCTGAGTAACCCAGAAGAAAGAGCGAGGAAGAAGCCCTGCAGGGCTCTTTTAAAGGGAGAAGGGACCAGGAAACACCCAATGGGAAATGGCATAGTTCAAAGTGACCAGTGGAAAAGAGCTTTCCAGGACATAGCCATATATGGCATCTGAGATATGGGTACAGGTAACACAAGGGAAATATGGAATTTTACCACAGCTCAGGCAGAGGGTTCAGATATTGGAGGAAGAAGGCTGAGGGCTTTGCCTGGGCTTTCTTCCCACCAAAACCTGAAGCTCAAAAGCAACAGCTTCTGCCAAGTGCACTGCTACAGGAAGGGAAAAGTGGGAAACTGTTGTGGTGACCCAGCCTACCTTGGGGCTCAGTGACATCCAGTGCGTGGATTTCCCCGCCCAGGACTCTGACCTTGAGGGTGGATCTGAGGGTGAGACCAAGGTTTAAGGCTACTCCCCACTGGATGTTCCTCTAGCAGCATCTCCTCCTCTCCTTCTAGAAACCTCTCTGTTCCTGTAATGCTATTGGTTTAGGCTCCTATGTTTATTCAGGTGTTTCATTGCCTATGTATTGAGTTCCAGAAAGTTCTGTTCAGTTTGGTTCCCCATTGATTGATTCAAATATGTTCCTCCCCTAACCCTTTGTGATTTGCTCCCTGTCACCCCTCGTCATTTCCCTATTGGTTTGTCCCTTTGTTCTTTCCCTTCTGTGCCCCCATTTAAAAAGGGGCTGTTAACTGCTCCCCAATGCCTTTCTCCTCTGCCTCTCCTTTTGACTTGAACTCTGCCCCTCGGGGCTGGAATAAAAGTTGGGACTTCAGGCAAAGAGAAGGTCCCTCTTTCTTCCTTTACCCTCACCTTTTTGCTTAGCAACAACCTTGCTGCAGCCAGCCTTAGCCTGAACTACGTGCAGGCATCACTGACAGCTGCTGACAGGACTTTGGTTTGCCTGCTGCTGGGACACCAAACCTTGTTGCCTGCCCAGCCACCGGGCGGCTTGCGGACAATGCGACAGGAAACCTAAAGGTCAAGGGAAACATAAGGAAGAGAGAAAATGTTGATACAGGTTTGTGCTGCTAAAGTTGATTAAAGCAAAGGTAGTGAGTGGCAGGTTTCCAGAGTGAATTCCGGTTAAGTACTGTTAAGCACTCCAACAAGGCACAGAATCAGATCTCATGAGCCCTGTGGACTGGAGCCAGTCAAATGCTATGAGTACATGGTTCTGTAATCACTGGGAAGACAATGCAAAAAATACCTTTGAATTATGCTGTGTATTCTGTGAGGGTTATTGCTTCAGGAAGAACACCAAACTCAAGATAATTTCATTCTGTACTTACATAAAGTAAAGAATCTGTGCACTGTAGAGCATAGCAGAGACTGCCCAAGCTCTGAACAGGAACTAGCATGGTCCAGCAGAACTTGGGCTGTGCTGCAGCTATAGCCTGGAGGATGAAGGAACACAAGGAGTATCTACCTGGTTCTGATGTGCTAAACTGATCCAGGGTAATATTAGCTTCCTCAGTAGCAATGACTGCTTTGTCACAGAGTTGATTCAGGGCTTGTAACCTTGGGCTCAGTGCTAAAGAATATAAAAAGGACTCTGAACACAAATCATAGCAGATCATGTTTGTTTGGTGCTGCACCTGCGTTAATGAAATTTGATGGCTCTGAGCTGGACCTATACCACTTGCCTCTGCTGCAGCATCTTTCCCTTGCAGCTCACCAAGTGGCACCTGCACTCTGAGCAGTGCTCACCACAGCCATGTGTTGTTTGGCTAACTAATCTATATGAGGGGCAGGTAAAGGTGCCTTGCACCTTACATCCAGTCTTCAGGTCTTTAGTTAGTCATTCCTCCTGTAGCTCATTGACAGCTGACTTCTACAGAGCAACAATTTTGCTCATGAAACAGATTTACTCTCCTAGAACCAGACCCTAACCTTTTGAAGCCATTAACAAAAATATTACTAATTTCAATAGGGAGAGAATTTACATATTGTCTTTTCAAAAAAAGAGGAAACTTGTTTTAATTCTATACTCCCACAGGAATGAAACACCTTTGGCAGTTCAGAAGTGTCATGAATGTAAAAAAATGTTATTTTACATGTATATGTTTCATACTTGGGACATGAAATTTAGAGTCTCTGTGAAATCATGTCGTGTTGGTAGGCATAAACAACATTTGTTTAGTGGGATTTTGGAAAAAATATTGCAGTGAAAGCAGAGTAGAAAGTTACCACATTTTCAGTCTAAAAAGTTTAGAAGTCAGGTTTTTCTAGCATATAAATCTAGAATTAATTAAACCATCAGTACTTCATTTACTCCCCTCTGCAGGGGAGTTCTCCTGTAAATGTGAGTATATATTAACCCATTGAACTCTATGTTTTAGGGGCTTTGCTCCACCCCTGATGGACCAAGGCTGTGACCACCACTTTGACCAACAGACATTGAAATTGCCACAATCAGGTCTCATTGATCCAGAGGCAGTGAGATCTTTTGCCTCTTTCTCTCTTTCTTTTCCCTTTTACATTTTCTGAAGTTATATTGCTATAGATAATAATAATCAAAAAGGCTACATGCGTCCTTTCCATTGCAACCAAATAGTTCTAAAATAAACCCATATAAATATATATACATGTATATTTATAAGCACTGATCATTCACTCACAAACAGTGTCATTTCACTCTAATCCACCTCAAAGGATCTATTTACAAAAATCTGAGTTATCCTCACCTTCAGGGACAGGTTGTAGCAGTGCGAGGACTACTTTTTTCCCTATGTGAACAAAGGAAGATAACAAGGGCAATGCTTTGGACAGCTATAAAATGCTAGAGCATATTCAGGCTGAATCACTGCAAAGTGGTGAAGCTCTGGCCCTCATGTCAAGTTTTCCACTGTGGTAACTGAATGAACATAAGCTGTGCTGGTTGTACCAAATGCAGAATGGGAATACGTACCAGACTTGTAGCTGGTGTGACAAGTCCATCTGCTCTGTGTTTATGTCCCAAAGCCACATAAGGACAAGACCAATAACATATATTAGCTCTTTTTCATGGAAGGAAAGCCTGAATATGTGAACCAGAGGAAAAACACAGAAAATTCAGTCATATTTCTACAAGAGAACCAGGACTTCATAGTTTCTCTCTTTAGACATAGCCCAAGAAAACTCAAAATTTGGCACTGAAATTGAGCATATTTATATATGCACACACCTGCATACACATAATGACTAGGTTCCCTTGATAAACACACAAATTTCAGACACTTTTGGGTGTCTGAGACTTTTCCACTGCTATCTAGACCATGCAATTAAGGAAGAATCACATTGCACAGGCTGGAGGATAAGCAGAATCCCCTACAGTGCCTGACCTGATTCTTGACAGCTGTTTGTGCAACTGAACCCTGTTCAAGAGGTCTAGCCTGGAGAATTCCTTTCTGAAGTCCTTTCTAATATCAGCCAAAAGAGAGGCTTTTCCATGGGCAAAACGGTTCACAAGATATGTGAACAGTGGACTTTCCTGTGTTCCCTTGATGGACCTGTCAGGGTAATGAGATCCCAAGCACAGGCAATTAGATATCTCTTTGTTCACCTGAATAAAATCTTTTGCTGTATGAAGAAAATAAGGATAATTTACAAGACAGTGGGAGAAAGGAAGTTGAAGGCTGGTATCTGTTCTGAGCAACAATGGGGGGGGATTGGTGGAATATTACCGTGATGCCTGTTATTACGGCTTATCCCGGTAATCAGTCGAGACGCAGAAATAATGAGAGCTGGAGTCCTAATGTTCTTGTTCAGAGCAAGGGTGGAAAGGGGGGAAACCCCTTTCGTTTAATTCTTATATACACTTTTAGAAATCACAGATCATTGGAGAAAGTTAACACTTCCGTCTCTAACTATATTGGTTACAAGAAGTGTCCGTCAAAGGGATCTGTGTCCATGGGAAAGGAATGTAAAAGATAATTTTTACAACAACATAGCTATGTTTACAGAAATCGTCCTTGAGACTGTCTAACAGAGAAAACTAGCTATTTTACAGTGAAAAATGGGCAACATCGGAACTGGTATGTGTTGCCCAGTTTTGCTTATCGTTTTCATGAGTGATAATTTATTTCTTTAACATCAACAGACAACAGCCAGATGAACTAATTCAGTCTTCCAAACGCTTTGAAGGGTCAGACCCTCTGTTGGGATGAAGAAGAGGAAGACAAAGTGGAGAAATGATGAGAAAGAGCAGCATGAGGTGAGGAAGAATTGTCCAAAAGCAGAACTGCCACCAACACAATAAAAATTTTTACCTTGAGCAGGAGATCTGCACTTGAAGCAGCTGTTCATTTATGCCTCTTTGTTGTCCCAAACGTAAAATCAAATGTTGGTACAGCTCTGCTCCAGCTGGGGAGGATGAAAGCCTCACGTAATGGAGATAATCTTTGCTTCCCTTTCTCTCTCCCTCAACTCCCAATTGATTATAGATTGTACTTAGAAGGCAAAATTAACAGCTCTGCTTCCCAGCATCAGCTCTGGTAACTAATGAGAAGGGGCAAGAGCTGTGTAACACCAAATTACTGTTTCTCTACAGAGATCTCACTGACAATGGAGATGTTAACTCCTAAGAGGATGGACACCCTTAGCTATAAAGGGAAATTTCATACATGTCTCTGAAAACTGTCAGACTGAATTATGGTCAGTAACCTTTCCAGTATCACTGAGCATCCAGATATAAACTCTGTGATATTTCATTGCTCTTAAAGCCATCCATTGCCGAAAAGCACTAATCAACACCACTAGAATACAGTCTCTTTCTTTCTTTCTTTTTCTCTTTCTCTTTCTCTCTCTCTCTCTCTCTCTCTCTCTCTCTCTCTCTCTCTCTCTCTCTCTCTCTCTCTCTCTCTCTCTCTCTCTCTCTCTCTCTCTCTCTCTCTCTCTCTCTCTCTCTCTCTCTCTCTCTCTCTCTCTCTCTCTCTCTCTCTCTCTCTCTCTCTCTCTCTCTCTCTCTCTCTCTCTCTCTCTCTCTCTCTCTCTCTCTCTCTCTCTCTCTCTCTCTCTCTCTCTCTCTCTCTCTCTCTCTCTCTCTCTCTCTCTCTCTCTCTCTCTCTCTCTCTCTCTCTCTCTCTCTCTCTCTCTCTCTCTCTCTCTCTCTCTCTCTCTCTCTCTCTCTCTCTCTCTCTCTCTCTCTCTCTCTCTCTCTCTCTCTCTCTCTCTCTCTCTCTCTCTCTCTCTCTCTCTCTCTCTCTCTCTCTCTCTCTCTCTCTCTCTTTCTCTCTTTCTCTTTCTTTCTATATCTTTTTCTCTCTTTCTGTCTCTTTCTATCTCTTTCTATCTCTCTTTCCCTCTTTCTTTCTCTCCTCTCTTTCTCTCTCTTTCTCTCTCTTCCTTCACTCCTCTTTTCTTTTTAGATTTTTTCTCTCATGCTTGTTATTTGATTTTTGATATTTCAGATGCAGTCCCATGGCATTGGTGAGAGTAGATTGTGGTTAAGTATATAACTTTCATGCTATTGCCATTAGAAATATATTGTATATGTGACTATACCCAAAATGTCTTGTCTTCTAAATGTAGGTATTTAGAAGTCTCACCTCCAAGGTGGGCTGTCTGCCCTGAGAGCACTATGAACCTAACAAAGAGATAAATGGCAGTAAAAAAGAAAAAGCTAAGAAGATATTAAAGCAGATAAGGTTCTGCTATTTATAAATCAAATTTGTCAAACTTCAGAGTTGCTTTTTTCCCTCTGTGTAAACCAAAAAGCCACTGAAATATATTTATAAAACCTTAGAAATTATCCCACAGGAGAAGCAGTGTTTTAAGTTAAAGATGAATAGTTGAATCTGAGATTCAGTCTTGTGGAAGTGCAAACAGCATTAACTTTATATGTTAGATGAAAGGAAAGGGTGTTTATTGACATCGTCAGACAGCAGAACTTGTTCAAATCCTTAACCTTCAATCACTTGTAAATGAGGCTAATGAATTATAGTAACAAAAAGAGGATTGGCTAGCAAAAAAATAAAAAGATCTTAAGCAGAAATAAGTAGGGGTTTGAGAATACTGTTAAAGCAATTTTAAACAAGTTTCAAGAAACTTTAAGATGAGATCATTCTCATTAAAAACCATCACATGAACTTCAAGTGCCCTTTCTTATGTAATTACTAGAGATGAGGTTTCAATGAACAACCAAGTCTGGTAAAAACTTCTGAAAGTCTTGGAGAAAAGTGTGAAATTTTCAATGTTAAGATGTATAGCAAGACAGTGACTGAGCTCTCAAAATAAGAGGTTATTTAACTTCTGTGTTAGCTGGGCTTAGGTTCTGGGATAAAGCCATGACACAGGTTAACTTTTATCAAACACGGGTATTTTCTCAGGACAAGTTTCCCAGGTGAACATGTGCTTCTGAACTGCCTGGCCTGACTGTCAACAGCCCAAAGAAGCACATCCCCTCCATTTCTCCTCGCTGTACTGAAGTCTTCATCTGGCATTGCACATTTGTAATATCCTTATGACCGTAACAGCAACTTTGCCCATGGGCAACCAGCAGATTGGTTTATATATGAATGTCACAGGTTTCTGTGTTCTAAATATATATTATAGTCCCCACTATCCAAAAGCAGAACTGTACAACTGAAAGACAGCACATGCAAAATTATACCTAGAGAAGTGGAGCCACATAGAGAGGATATTAATTTCTGAGAGGTGTCTCATGGCACAAATAAGGCCAGAATGATATTCTGCCATAAATTTTGAAATTGTCCTCATTTACATGCTTTTGTAATAGAACATTATGCACTAGATTGTAACTGTGAATGATTTCTGCAATGCACCAGGGCAGTGTGTTATTTCTGTACAGTTAGTTAAATTCTGGGAAGGAAATCAAATTCTGGAAATGTTATTTTCTCCCATGAACACCAAAAATCAGTGCTCCATCCACAATACATACTTAGTGTCACTTAGGGATACTATCCACTTCTGTCAAGTTCCCTGCTTAGGCTGTCTTTTCTTTTAGCTAACCTCAAAGATGACCTGTTTTCTGTTTCCTACTTTATGACACCTACACCAGATGAATAGAAAATCAAAAGCAAGGAAGGTGTTATTATCAAGGCACTGCTGTTTTTCAACTTTTCTCTTGTTTTTCCTCTGCAAACAGCAAGGTGCCAAAAAGCATCATTTGGTAGACACTAAAACATGAAGAGCAGATATCTCATCTACATTTTTACAAAGAGTAAACAAGTGGGACATTGATGTAAAGTGGGTATTAAACTTCACACTCCTTTCCCTCCATCCACAAGCATTCTTTACTACTGCAGTTTTGTAAGGGAGGAAAGGTTACATGATTTTTTTCCCCCTCCTGCATGCCTGATAATTGTTTTATAAAAAGTTAATTATTTTGGAGTCTGAGTTTCTATAATTTCCTTCTGCTTTAGTGAAAAAGCTTCTGGGCTGTCTTTCTTGGGACGGTGTGTTGCAGGTGACAGTGAAGAAATGTGGCTGCCCTTATCTTAGTGCTGTCTGGCAGTTCCCTGTGTCTGGAGCTCAAGTGAGCTGTAACTGCAAACTCTATAGACTGCTTTACAGTGGCCTTACCTTGTGACACGTGCTTTGCACTGCTAGCATGAGTGACCCAAGCCATCAGCCACCCCTTCTGCTCTTTAGCTTTGCACTTGGAATATTACTTTACACAGAGTTTCCACTGGTGTTGAATCCTTGTTGCTGTTGTTTCTCTGATCCACTTCTGTAGGAAGTGTTTCCCTATTTCCAGCAGCATATTAATGGATATCCAAAGGAGAGGGCAGAGATAAAAATCAGTCTTGCTGTGCATAAAATGAAAAAAAAAAAATCCTTCTACAGAATATTATATGAATTAAACTTTTTTTTTTTTTTTTGGCAACAATTCCATTTGGTGTATGCTTGAGAGGGTCTGAGCCAGGAAATGGAATAAGTCACCTCAGACATGGCAGGTATATTTGGTGCAATAGAGGTAGCATGACAGGGCTCTATTACAGTAAATAATACAATTCCAGAAATAACCTATGCGGAACATATTGCTTCTGCTGCACATGTCAGGAAATGGACTTTGATCGATGTTGTTGCAACACAAAACCACATACTAAAAATTTTTAATTATGATGACAGTGTAAAAGTGTAGATGGTGCTCACTCGCAGTGTTCATAGCCTTTATAATTAACAAATGGACAGTGCAGATTAATTCTGCATGCTCTTCATGTGTAACAATTCTTTCTAGTTGCTGCCATCAGCATATATCTAAGCATAAGGCACAGGAGAGGGCCTGGTTCTCATCACCTCTGGGGTGTTAACAGGCATCCTTGAGGGGAGTGATTATCTCACGATAACCACACCACCTGGAGCTACCATATTGCTGGTATAAAAAATCATTAATGGAAGAGAAAAACATGTATTTTTGTGCTAGAGGATGGAGCTAGGAGTTCAGAATGCTAAAGAGCTTTATCAGGAGATCTAGTTTGCCTCTATTCAACTCCATGTGAGAATATTCACTAGGTTACTGTAAGGCTTTCTCAGTTTTGTAAACTAGAACACCACTTTAGCAATACTTTTGCAGCAGCCTAGTATGATAGTCAAAAATTAAAAAGAGATGGCATAACCATCAGAGAACAGAAAGTCACATACTGCAAATTGCCTTCTCAAGGGGAATATCTCAGTTGGCAGAAGACATTCTACACTTATTTTTTCAGAATAAAAAGCACAAGGAAATTACAAATCAAATTAGATAGGAGTGTCTATAATTTAAAATTTTAAATAGACTAATTTCTCTTCAGCAATGCATTTAGAGTATATTTAATTTGAATTTATCAGAAAAGTATGGAATGAAGTACATGGGAATACAATAACTCATTGTCTGCTGTTCTCTATGATAATGTACCAAACTGTTATCTCATACTCTAATGACTTTGATGTTAATGGAGTCATACGCTCTGCCTGACCTCTTCAGCACTGGATGGATGTTTATGTGCTTTTTCTGTCCATCAGGTTTTATGCTTCACTCTCAACTTTCCTACTAATCTTTTATCTTTGCTTCTGCTTCATTTCCTCTTTAGTAGGAGGACAGATTTTATTTAAATTAAGACTTTTAGTTCTACACTTGTAGGGATAATTTCTTGGATTTTAAAATCAGTAAATTTTGAGGAAACTGTTAAATTACTGATGTGGTGACTATCCACCCCCAAGAATATTTCTTGTTCTTTTATAGAGGTTTATCCATTTAATGAAATTTGGTTTGCCTGTCATGCAGAGACAATAGGAGACATACAGAAACATCTTTGCAAGCCTCCTTTTGCTTACTAATTTATTTTTTGTGTGTGCTTAGCATCTGTAGCCTGTTGTGGATATAAAGATGATGGATGTAGATGTAGATGTGGATGTAGATGTTGGTGGGAGCCATAGAGACAGAGAATGTCTGTCTAGAGAACGTGGCCCAGGGAGTGCTAAGCAGCTACAATGGCACAGAATGGTTTAATTTACAGCTGTCTTCTGATCACCATATTTTGTTGTGGTTAGTCAGCCCACAAGAAGCTAAGGCAAGCGGGTCCTTGTGGGCAGGGAGAATGTGAGGATCATTTGCTTGTACGTTACCTCTTAGACACTTGGAACCCAGCTTTAGTGCATAAAGAACAGAAGGCAACCTAGGTTTGTTTTTCATGAGAGTGAAAGGCACTGGAAATGTTAACTTCCCTGTCTAGACCCAAAGAGCTCTGTAAACTGCATAGGTGTTTAGAAGATGTCCCCTGTGCTGCTAGACATCAGCTTATGGCACAATTGAAAAGACATCTACTGTGTTATATCATAGATATGGAGCAGAAGAACACTATATTTTTGCTGACATAGCAGCAGCAGTTCTTAAATGATTATAACTGTGTAAACAATGGTGACCCAGACAGCTTCCTTTCTGTGGTGCAAAGAATGGCTAAATAAAAAAGCTCTTCTGCTAAGGTCACTGAGATTTAGGATTTGTAAGTGGAAGATGAAAACTGTGTTTTCATCAATGATGATGAAATTACATAGTATGAAGTACTTTATCACATTCTGCGAGTGTAGGAAACCATGGTAGAGAAGGGAGTCAGAAATATCTGGTGCAACACTATTTGGTTCTCCACATGGTTTCAGGGAAAGACTTGTGATGATCCACTTTTGCAGATTTCAGGTACTACAAGAATTTTCTGAGATGTTCTCATGGTGGTTAACAGCTAATGCAAAAGAGCATAACTGTATAACTCTTCAAATTTGCACTTGAGAGCATGACTACCATTTGGCATATGCAAATCAAAAGTCTTGTTTTATGACTTGCTCTAGTTCACCACTCTGGCTTCGAATGTGAAAGGTAGCTATATAAAGCATAACACCAGAGAAAGTCCTCTGGGTATTTCTTTTGGCCTACATAGCATCTTGGAGCATCAGCAACCCCTTTTCTCTTGCTGACCCCACCAGCTGCCTGAATGGAAATCTAATAAAAAGTAAATGCGGTTCAAGATCTTCATGTAACTTTACTATTTTGGTCAGGATTGGAAAAAGGACTGAACTAGAGACATGAGAGCGCCTGTAAGATTGGTAGTGACAGGGGTTAAATGAGCCTGCAATGCTCTGCAGGGAGTCGGGCATCAGCAGGGTCCTGTCCATCTGTTTGGTTTCTCAAGACTGCTGTGGAGCAGCTGTGCCTTATCATTGATATCCAAAGGAATAATTTCTTATAAATTCTGGAAGCTAATATGCAGGAGGCTTGGCTTTTATTCTCTCCTCCCAGGTACCTACAGACAAGCTCTTTCAGACTGCCATGCAGTCACTTAATTTTTGTCCCTGTTTTCTTTAATTTCCAGCTTCTAACTGCACAAGGAACTCTGCAGCCTGTAAATATGATATTAACTTATGCCTAAGGCATAGTGCAAAGGTAGTATCCAGTAATCAAATGTGATAAATTAATAATGCCAGTCAATTGTCATGGGTTTGTTGTTTCACTCTGTTACTGTTTTACTGTTTTTTTTCTGTGTGTCTAAGTTGGTCTAGACCTGCATACCGTGTGACATGCTTGGCCTTCCCAGATTTTTAGCCTGACTGATGCTACTAGTTTCTCTGACTTTTTTTTCCTTTTTAAGAAGTGTTCAGACTCAGACTTGCCCTGTGAAATACCATTTTGTTCAAAACTTGGCACTTTCAGCTTTCACATGCTAGATTATACGGTTCATGAGTTCTGCTTTGTGAGTTTTTCTTCATTGTGTACTGCAGCTCATGGTGAGCTTCACAGATCTGGAACAGCTCTGCCTTTGATGGATGTTAGTACATTTTCTCAGTGGCTGCCTTTTATAAGTTTCAAAAGATAACAGTCTATGTGGCCACATACTCAGTTGTTTAGGTGTGTGAAGGGCATCAAGAGGAAAAAATTGAAATCTCCTGCTCTTTGCCAGATTTTGCCCTTCAGAATATTTAGATCTGCTTGGTATGATATTTAACATGATAGTGAAACTCTAGGAAGCCAAAAATGCCTCCTTGACATAGAGATAGCTACCACTGATATTGAGTTTGATCATATTTTCTGAACCTCCAAGTCCCTCTCTGCACAAAGAGCATAATAGTATTCAACCCCAAGGAGTTTTCAGATTAATAGTTTTAGGAAAATCACCTCTTATTCCAATGAAAATTCTGAACTCCTTTGTTATGCCTGAACATAGGCTGTTTGGAGACTGGAGGAGCCCTTTCAGATAGCTGAACTGCATAGGCTGCATATGCATTTCTAGATCAGCCCAGAGTGTGAGTACCATAAGGATATGGTTCTTGAGACTGAAGGCTGTACATAAAGTATCAGGATAGAAGACGTTTAATGTGCATAAAAGCATTGCTGCATATTCTTGAGCACCATCTGCTGGCATTTTCTCATCTAACCAGTATTTGCATAATTGGAAGCATATCTCTTTATAGGATGTTCCTGAAAGAAGCAGGGGCTGAAGCCCTCAAGAAAATAAAGTCTGCATACTTGGAAAGTGGCCATATAGAAAAGGTCTGGAAAGGGCTTTGGAAAAGACTAGCAAGATGGTGCATAAAAAAGCCCTAAATGCAGCATAAAGATTGAGACAAGCAATGCCTGGAGTAAGGATTGCCCATCTCTTTTTGTTCTGCAGCAGGTGTGATGCCAGCCACCATCTCTTGCCAAAATGGTCCCAGGCCAAGGAAAGGGATGGTAAGGGTTTTTCTATGAGTTATTCAGCAGTCAAGATAACAGATTCATTTAAGACCCTCCTGAGAAAACTTTCAGAAAAGCATGTGAGGAGGAGGGAAGTAGAGATGAAGGAAGGAATGTTAACATTAATCTATTTTGGCTCTTTAATGCGTGTATCCACGTGTGCCCTCTTTCAAGACTAGAAATTCAGTATAGTCTCCAAAACACATCTGAAGGGATTGTTTATAGTATAGCCATGTTAATGTTAATAAAACATTTAAACCCACAAAAATTACCTTTAAAATAGCTATCCCAGGTGCAGATACCTGTGCAGACTCCTGAAGTCTTCAAAACCCTTCCAATAAAGTGGCTGTTTGGCCTTACCAGGTGGAAGTGTTCACTAGTGCCTATGCAGCCCACCAATGACTTTCATTTGTTTAGTTTCATTTTATGAATGTTATAGTCCTACAACAACAAAACTTACTTCTATATAGCACAAAACTAAGCTGCTATTATATATTTGTGTATTTTTTTATTGTTTTAGCACCTTTAATGTCTCCAAATGTTACGAATGTTATTCTGAGTCTTGTGGTGGCATAAGAACTTCTTAGTTACACCTGCTGTATTTTGTACTTGATTTATGGCAATGAGAGGAAAACAAAGAAGGGAACACAAAACAGTGAATGCTGTGTCCCACAGAAGCCCTTATTTTTACTGAGGTTCCCTAGAATTCAGTGGAGTGTCAAACAATGCTTTGCCCTTCTCTATCCCTTGGTAGTTTTTTACACAGGTACAAATGCAAATGTTAGAATTTTCAAAGATAACAAAGAACACAAGGTCTGAGGCAATCATAGCTCAAAAATATTTTTTCAGACTTCTCTGGAGAAGTTAATTTCTGGTAATAGATGTACATGAGGAAAAAATATTACATAGTCACTAAGCAAAATACCAAAACACTAACAATGATTTTAGACCCATGATTCTTTTTGATGTAGCTCTTTATTTCAACTTCAAGGGGTGTCTACCTCTTCTCAGAAGTTCAGTGCTTTTCCTGAAAGTGGATGAGTACTGACATTCAATACCACTGGGTATTCAAATGATAATGTAACTATTCAGATCCATTTTAAAAGACTATTTTTTGAATGAAGAGAATAGTCAAAAATATGTACCACATTCTTATTTATACAGCTATGGCATATACAAGTTTAGATGTGTCTTACGAGGTGTGTGCTTGTGCTTTTTTATCAGCCTGATGCAGCTAAACCTAGCATTACATTTTCCATTGACAAGGAGGATTGAATAGCCCATTAAATCTAAGCTTTTTAACTTCACCTTCAGCATAAAATACTTAAACTCCCACAACATTAGCAAATACACTCAGAATAGTACATTGTCTAACAGAAACAAAATTACAGCTGAAATTTAGCCTGATTTCTATCCCCAAATTGTCCATAATTTTTTTTTAGTCAGTTGTTTTATTTTCCAGTGTAATGTGTCACCATAAAGAACTGTGGCAGTACAAATAGTGATTAAGTTTGAGCTAAATCTTTAATTTGAATTCAAATCCATCACATAGCTCTCAGGTTTTGTACCTTTTTCAGTGAATAACCTTTTCATTTTCTGGGAATAGTATACTTCTACATTCCTATTTCTGTGTGTATGGAGAAGTGTGGAAGGATACAAGCAACACCAATATTGTTTATAATCATTATCACTGGCAAGTAAGGAATATTAAGCTCTGACACCTTCAGCCTTCAGATAAAACTGCTTTCACAAACCAATTTATAATGTCTTGTCCTGGGAGTTTTATGCAGAGATGGTAGAGATGTTGATGTAATAAAGCAAAAAAAGAAAGTAGATTAATGATCTTGTTACTCCTGAACTTCTCAGTTGTACTATGCATTTACTGTCTTTACTAATTTTTCCCTAACCAGTGTAGAACTGTGGAGTACTGTGTGTTTGTATCAATTTTCTTGTTGCTGAAGTAGCACCAACAGTTTGTTACACACATGGGTTTTCTGCGAGGAAAAGAAAGACTTTTCTAAGTTGTATTGATGGATGCTTAAGAGGATATTATTAACCCCTATATATGCAATGCAAAGTTTGCATTCAAGACTTGAGAAATAGCATCAAATTAATGAGCTTCAAACCAAACCAAACAAACAAAAAACAGAGGTAAAAGAACAATCAGATTTCCATTAAAAGGTTACAATTGATGAGGTTGTGAGGCAAAACTTATATAAAACTATCTGGAAATGTGGCTTTTTGCAAATGCCAAAATGAGGACTGCATGCTATATCACTTCCTCTTAAGCAGGTAAAATAGAGGTTAAGCTGAACTTAGGTGGACGAGGCTGTGTGCTGACCCAAGGCCACTGGCATATAGGTGCCCCATAAGACTGGTCAGACTGAGAATTATTCACTAGTAAACTAATGGGTCTAAAATCTGCTGTTTCTTCTTATCTGAGGAGTATGGCTTATAACCTTATGTCAACTTCAAAGACATTTTGTCAGCACAGCACATCTTCTCTGCTGCCATTTAAGGTAAGGCAGTAAAAGTTTTTCCTGACTTGGCGATCCTCAGGCTTACCAACCTTCCAGTTTTCACTCATTGGAAAGGAGTTCTAGAAAAGTTGAACATTTTCTCACCAGTTTATAAGCTGCCTCCCTTACTGCAAACAAGAGACAGTTAAAGAAAATTAAACAATCTAATGTTACACACACAGACACACTCAAAAAGCAAAGAAGAAAAAGACATGAAAACCTAAGACACTAAAACTTAGGACATTGTGGCAACTAATACTGCTGAATATTGCCAGCACTATAAAATGAGTCTTAAAGCAGTTAAAAGTTACATTACATAACTCAAGGCTGCTGTGGCCTGATTGAAAACAACTGGAATTAATGAGAAGCCTCATGTTGTGTGCCTGTATTATGAGAAGAAAAGACCAGACTGAAGCCTGGACTCACATTGCTTAAATTAGTCACACATTTTCTGCTCACACAGCTGATTATTCCCCTCTGCTCAGTGTCCAAAACCAAATCCATATTACCAAAAAGAAGACAGTCTTTAAGCCAGGTACTACAGACTAGTTGTGTCTATCTTACCAGAAGTCAGTACTAGGGCCCCCCTGATTCCATGTGGTGCCCTGTGTGGTGCTAAAGCATAATTTTAATTGTGTGTACTTGTGGGGTTGTTTGGTTGATTATTTTTCAGATCAAAGAGTGCTAAATACATGAGGGCAGCTATGTGTTCACCTCATGGAAGTGATTGTGCATATTGTATTCACTGAGTAGCGACAAAGTCACAGCAGCTGACCTCTTGTGGAACCTGTGAAAAATTGCCAGTTTTAGCAGGATGTGTGCATGCCAGCAGTCTGGGTCTGCACAAGACCTGGTCCACCTAAGTTCTTCATAACCTTTATCCCAAATGCTGAAGAGGAACTAACATGTCTTGCAGACTTCATTCTGACACTTGCACAATATCGTATTTCTAGATTGGCTTATATTCTTTTCTTATGAGTAGCTGATATGGGAGGTAGCCTGGGAAGTGGGGACACCAAAGAGGGTAGCTGCTGTGGGCTGCAAGGTGAGCATTAATTCCTGGAGAAGGGAGTGGAGTTGCCAGCTCCTGTGCTGATAGAGCTCCCAAGAGACTTGTAAACTGGAAAAGAGCATTCCATAGCATAAAGTAAGCTTGGTTAGTGAGATACAAGGCTAGCAATGGGGAGGAGACTGACACCTGTCCACATCTATGGTACCCAAAACCTGCCAGCTCTCTGAGTCCTTCTTGGTCTCTCCTGGTCCTTATCGTGATGTCCTAGTGCTGTTTCTCAACCGTCTTGACATCTTTCTTTTTCTCCCACCGTGCTACTGCCATATTCATTGCAAAATCAAATTTTGCTGCCCTTGTTCCTCAACACACCATGAAAAGAAGGAAATTACTTTCTTTGTCTGTAGTCTTGGAACAAAATTCATCTATACTTATTCTGCTGAAGAGTGCTGAGTGGCTCTGGAAACAAATCCCTCTCTACCTTACAGCTAAGCACAAAGGATGTTGTAAGCATGGCATAGGTATAGTAGAGTTTTGATAGAGGGATATTTGGACTGGCAATGAGCTTTACTGCATTTTAAAATAATAAAGTTCTTGTCAGGAAAACAACCTATTTCTGTGTCCTGAACTGTCAGATCAGCGTCTTGTCACTGAACCTCAGCTTGAACCTCAATGGTCAATTCTCTTTCCAAACAAACACTACAGAGAACAGAATGGTGCTTATGATCTATGACCCTTTCCCCAGATACGATATTCTGTATTCCAGTAAAAGCAAGTTGCAGGTGTCTGTGTTATGCTCCAGGAAATCAGTGTTTCTCGGGGAAGGAAAATTAACTTTTCTAGCTCCTCTGCCCTGGTCTGGAGTCAGAAAAAAGCTCAAAGATCATCGAATGCAACTGTTAGCCCAGCACTGTCAAGTCCACCACTAAAACTTGTCTCTAATGACAGATCTATGTCTCTTAAATACCTCCTAATATAGTGACTCAACTACCATCCCTAGGCAGCTGCTTCCAATGCTTGACAACCCTTTCAGTGAAGAAATTTTTCGCAAAAGTGCATGATCACACTACTCTTCTGCTTTCCCACAACCCTGCTGGGTGCTAGCACACTTTATGGTATTCTTCTCATGTTTTGGGGGAGGTAATGAAAAGGAACAGAGCCTCCTCAGGTGCAGGGAGGCAGTTTTCTTTGATACTTTGTTCAATGTTTCTTTTTAAAATTTACTGTGGTTTGATCAGGGAACATATTTTTCATGACTTAATGGATGGCATTATTTAGTTCTGATATTAACAGTCCTCAAAAGCCACCAGTGCCCTTTAGGCTACAAAATAGGATGTTAATGGCAGATTTGTTTCTTTGGATATCTTCTGTAGAAATCCTCCCTTTAGCCCCAACAATAACTTACTAAGTGAGAGGGATGGCAACTGGTTTTATGCTGCTGCTGGTTAGTACAAACCCTTCCTATCAAAGACACATTACTGTGGAAATCTAGAATTTAGTGGGTCATTGGAAGGCAAGGTAACCATCAGAAAATGCTACAGTTTGGCATTACAAAAGTAGCCTCAATCTATGAAGCTTAATCTTGCATGCAGTGATTCATAGGTACACCATAAAAAAAAAAGAGTGACTGCCACGGTGAAGTAAGTTCAAGGCTGCTGTGAAGTGGGGAAGAATAACCTTGGTGGATGAGAGAAGAGCAATGAGCATGTATCAAGGAAAATTCAGTCTGGGTTTGAGAAAAACCTTTTAAATGGTAGAAGTGGTGAATCACTGCAATAGATCTTCTGGGGTGGATATAGATCTGCAGAACTGGAAATCTGTAAGAACTGCTGAGACAAAAATATATGAGGTAGGCCATCACTGAAGCTGATCTTGCCATGATGTAGGACAAGGCAGATGACCCCCTGAATTTCCTTTAGACTATTTTTGTCTAAAAGTATGGTTTTTCTGCATGGCTCTTGACATTTTATGCTTTGCTTGTAGTACTGCATCCTGGAAACAGGGACTGTAGCTGTCACTTTACAAGTTTCTAACACTGTGGTTCTGAAGATGAATTCCAAAGTGTGGCTAATCTAAAAGAAATAAAGTAAGTCCAAATGGAGAAACAGAGAGATTCCAAGACATGCTTGTGTTTGTGAATACTTTTTATTGACAAAACAAGGGAAATCCAAAATATAGGATAGAGAAACTTCTCTCTGGTGAATGTTACATATTGTCATGAATCTTGTGTACCAGTAAGAATTAAGTTTTGTTAGAGGCTGAGATTTTTTAAGGCTTCCCACTGCCTGAAAAACGTGAAGGCTCTTGTCTATACATATTTATTTATCCCTTTTTCACCAGGAAAATGCTTTTACAGTCATTACAGCAGTGCTTTAGAGAGTTTAATATAATTGAGATGCCATAGGCAGGGGAAAAAAAAAAAGTGTTTTGGGGGTGGAGCTCTCAAAAGAAACTGAGTTCTGTCTCCAGATACAATGTCTTGCTAGAATACAGCTTTTTAGATAAATGTCAGACAGGAGTTCGAAGCTGAAAATAGAAGCAGATGATGAAAATAATTCTAATCGCTAAAGCAAGACACAGAAACAGCAGAATAGGAAAGTGGTCCTAGGTGGAGCTAATAAATCTGTGTCTGACAGCCAGATACATTGGAGTGTACAAATTATATACTTTTATCCAGGGAGTTTTTTTGAGCAAGATTGAAGTTTTAATGTGATTGCCTTCTTGTGACAATTAGAAGGAACTGCATTATTCGTTGCAGTAAGAGGGCACTGAGCTAAGGTCACTGGGCGTTCAGTCTTCCACACTGCACTTGAATCACCTTTGGTAGCAAATTGCATGCTCCATTTTAAACAAGAAAATAGAGGCAAATCACAATAGCTGAGAAAGAATGGAAGCATGCACAGGTTCTTCTGACTGTAGATGAACACTGAATGTCATGCTAAGAGAATGGCTAAATGACAGAAAGAAATAAAAGTGACATGTCCTATTTACATTTCTTTGTGTATTTTAAAATACGGTTGCTCTATTCTTATGTTATTGCTGAAATACATGGATATTTAAGTCACAGAAAAATAACAACACACAAAATGCAACCTCTCCTTTCCATATACCCTCCATTTCAGTGATTAAAGTAGTGTGGATACTTTGATGTTTTAAATTCTAATTCCTTTGTTGTGATTTTTATGGTGGCTTTGAACGTTACTTTGTAGCTTTTTTGTATTTCTTTCCTAATAGTTTTATCAAGACATGCTTCTATTACAGCTAAGGCACTTAAAGGAAATACATTATTTAAGTGTGAAATGGAAAGAGAGAAAATGTAAGACTACGATGCATTTTTCTTTGTCATCCAGACACATAATAGAACAACTCAGAAGACATTAAAAAAATACAGGAAACAGCTACTCTTTTGGCTTATCTGCTGGTCACATCCAGATGTGGTCTTTCCACCTTTAACTAACACCAGCTTTGTTTTCAGAATACAAACAAGTAAGTAGCTTATGTTTTTGTGTTATGAAGAGGAAAAAAGCAAGGCACTGATTTAAGAAAATGGCTGAGCAAACCTACTGCTTCTGACAGTTGAAAAGACTCTTTCTTTCTATCTGCTTCCATGCATTTATACTATGCCAACCATTCTCAACCCAATGCATTTTATTATAATAATAATTGTTCTTTATTGCAGTAACATGTAAGGGTTCCAAATAGGGTTCAAGACCCTATTATTCTAGGCACCATCCATGTGCATAATAAAACCATCTCTGCTGTAAAGAGCTTATGATCTTGACATATGACAAGGCATAACACTAAAAGAGAACAAACAATTGCAGGGGAGGGGTGGAAGAGAAGCTATCAAGAAAGCCAATACACAGGGTGCGCAGTGTCTGAACACTACCTGATTAGCTATTGTCAAGGGCTTCATATAATCTGTAGAAATAGTTTTTCACTGTGCCTTCTATATCAGTTAGTTTCCAGTTTATAAATTGCAAATGTGGTGGTTATACCTCTTGAATAAACTGCTGGGGGGGGAGTGGGGGAAGGAAAGCTGAAAGATGGAAATTATATAGGATATCTGAGGATAAGACACAAGGATAGGTGAGCTTGGTGCCAACTACTCCTGATATATGTACCCAAGTACATTAAGGGAAATGTCACTACTTTAATCTTTAAAAATATCTAAAGGAAAATGGGATCACTTTTGATATTAATACCTTTACCATACATCCACTGCAGATATGAGAAAACAATGCATGTATGCACAGTTTGTGGGTGAAGTATCTTTTTTCCTTGTTTAAGAGTTTTTAAATAGTGAACATTGTAATTTGGATGCATGGTAAAAGGAGGTTGAAATAGCTTCTTTGACTGAAATGCAGCGATCTCTGTTTTTTCTTTCTATTCTTGAATTATGCAATCATAACACTCCTACCCAGAACAGAGTTTATATGGATTTCCTATAATACACACGGGTGCTAGCATCCTGTAAATTTTCTGCTAGTCAATTATTATGTGAGCATACAAATGAGGATGGATTACCACAGAAGATGTGAAAGCAGAAATAAAGATAGCT
>VZRZ01002770.1:343523-381358 GCA_013398175.1 Climacteris rufus | reverse complement strand
TTTTGTCTCAGCAAAGCCTTAAGAGAAACTGTAAGTATTGGCAGTTCCTCAATTTAAGCTACTAAATGTGATGTTTTTGCTTCTTTGAAGTGAAAAGGAAGTTATGGAAAATGATATGTGGTAAATAAAATTCATCAATATGCCAAAAATATATGTAATTTAATAATATTTCTCCAGGATGCATATACAAAATCAGAATAAGTTTATAAAGTCCTGACTGGGCCAGGACGAACTGTGCTCGGTGGAGAACTTTTGTGATGCTTTTGCAAGTTGCTCATGTTCAGGCTAGTTTAGAAAGCTTCCTAAACTTTTCTGTAGTTTTCTCTTTTGCCTACCTAGCACTGCCTGTTCCTCACTGTCAAACACATATCTTGTCATCAACACCCCTGTGAGTGATGATGTCAAGAGTCTTCATATCACATGAAGCTGTGCAGTCATGCTAGAAGAGGTGGGGGTGCCTCACACAGACTGTCAGAGCATTATCTCAGGTGCCTAATGCATCAGCAGACTGTAGCTGTGGGGTGGAAACACCAGGCCAGGGGCTGTGACTTTGGCAGCTGCATGCTCCTGGGAGCTGCCTTAATTGTGAGAAGACTGAAGATGCTAAAGTGCCTGCAAAGCTGAGGAGATAGTGTGTCTGCCAGGGGGATATGGCTGTGGTGGTAGCAGTGAACGAGGCTCATGGGTCCAGTTTTTAATGGCCAGACAAGGGCTGAGACACTTTCAGAAGAGCATTTGTAACCCTCTCTCTGGGCAATGATCTCACTGAAGGTGAATCCCACAGTTTTGTCATCTTGTTTTGTTAGTATAGTTAGCATAAAATTTTATTATATGTTAGTATAAAAGTTACAAAACCATATAAACCAGTTATAAAACAATGTTTGCAAGTAGCTTTTTCCTTTGGGTAATGAACAGGGATATGGCTGTGTAACTAAAATGTGCTGTGCATCCATTCTCCATTGGAGGATATCAGAGAATGACCTTCTCAATTCCAGTAACTATTGCTACCAAAAAGTTTTGCTTCAGTCCGAAATAGCTGTCACCTTCAGAAATCAGTGATCATTGTGAAGTGCTTTTCTTCTTTCACTGAATTCCAATATCTCTTTGGCAGCTTAATCCAGATGTCCTTTAGATGGGTAAAATAAACTGTGATGAATCCCACCCTGGTACTACCTCCTTTGAAAGCATGTAATGAGTAATCAGTAGAAACTTACCTCTGCAAAGCATCACTCTGTTAGAAGAACTCTTCTGAAAAAGCTCTAGCTGGAAAACTGAAATGCCTGGTGTCTCCATCTCTCTGGCTTAATGTGCTAAAAGCATTAAAAATATGAGTCTTAGCTTTTGCTCTTTTCCTATATTTTCCTCCTGGCTAGATCAGGTGCTGCCTTCTTTGACATGATGGCTTTGATGTACTGTTAGAGTTATTATTTACAGATGACATGGGAAGCTTGGGGAACCAAATCCAGCTGAGCATTACACTAGACAGTGGCTTGTCTGAGATGTAGGTACTGCAATGGCGAGTCTAGCTACTATTTTCTCAGATTTAACCTTTCATATACAGCTCATTTTTTTACAAAATTAAAATTGCTGCTTTCTGCTTTCGGTATCAAGCACATGTTCACACACACACGTACAGAGATGTGTACATGTAATTTGTATATCTGCACACACGTGCTTTTGCCCTTAATCTGTGATAGAAAATATCCTTTTCCTGCTATGCTGAGTTGTGTTGCAGTTTGACCATGTTTTACAAGGTGGATTTTAAGAATTTAGCAGAAAAAATAAAACCCATAGGAAAAAAAGCTAGCTTTCAATCCAGTCATTGTCAATTAAAAGGGAGCCTCTGATGCAAATGCCACATCAGCACCAATTTTGTCACTAAGAGCTTTAAGATCAGAAGCAATTACCTTCAATAGCACCTTGTTTTTATGTGTCTACCCTTCATAGCCTTGGCTAGTAACTCGGCCTACACCATAATTTACACTGACATCTAATTTCAGTGGATCTGCAAGCAATCTAACTGAAGATGGAGATACTGAGAGTGAGGAGTCCTGCTTTATCACCACAGACATAAAGATTCATTATTTTTTGCCAATTCAGAAACTGAGACTTATGGGAATTAAGCTTTTTTTTATGTGCATATGTGCCTGTTTTGCATATCTCATTACTTGAATTATTTCCTGGTTTAGGCAAATGATTGCTGCCTTTAACTAGATGATTAAACACTCTAACAGCTCACAAAGGGAAAAAAAAAACAGCCAAGTGCTACTAGCATTCAGTAGATTTACCATTTTCAAGTGTCTCTGCAAAATGAGAGCAAAAGAAGAGTGCATTCATTGCTAATCATATTCTTTGAAGTATAGTAGAGACCTGGCAATTTTATATTGTGCGTGAAAGTAACAGCATTAGACTAAGATTATTTTAAGAAACACTTTTATCGTGTTCTAACTGACAGAGAGGACAAGTCTGCCAGCCATGCGGGTTGATGTTTCCTCGTGAAACAATGAAAGAACCCCACAATGATGTGATTAATGACTTGCACCCATTTTCTCTGATCCTCAAATTTGAATATAGGAAGCAGAGCTGATCTCTACGCTATTATCCAGCCTTCTATTCAGACCAGGCTAATACCAGTACAACTTCTTTTGTGATACTTGTTCCCCAAGCCAAGAAATTTGCATATCACAGAGAATGAGGTTATGTAACCCAGTTGTTGATTTTGATGGTGCAAAGAACTGTCAGGGTTGTTTTTGTCTCAAAGAGTGTGGTTTTAAAGTAGGTGTTAAAAACACATGTATTCTTGCTCGTTATTTTATGGGATGCAAAACTGCTCATTGTTGTAAACACATAATTAGAAAGAGAAATGCTTGTGAGTTGTACGTCAGCATGTACCTTTTCAATTAGTGTTATGCAGATGGTGAAACAAGACAATTGTTACTAAATTGTTACAACCCTTGCTTCTCTTTTTGAAAATGCAATTGCCCTTCCAGCTCTCTTTCACAGCTTGCTTTGAGATTGTTCTAGGTCACTTTCTTACAAACTTTTGCAGAACATTTGTAAATGCCATAAATCAAAATTGTCGGCGATTTACACTTTTAGTTCGTGTTCTTAAGGTCTGCCAGAGAAAGTGACCCGTTTCAAATTGGAACAAAAGACAAAGAGTCTGAACACTGAAGGACACTCAAGTCTGACAAGCACTGCATAAAGACCATGATGCTGAGGGCAGTGCACTTGCTCAGCACATGACTTACCACTTTTGTCCATTTGCACATGAAATGATCACCATAAGGAGAGAGAATAAGGAAGAAAGAACCTACTGTGAAGAGGGAGAAGAAACATGGGAGGGAGAAGTTCCTACTGATACCCATTGTAAAACTATTGGCTGCAGGCTTTCAAAGTATAAACCAAATTGATGAAGGGATAAAAAAGGACAGTTTTACTGCTTTAGTGTCTTGCCATTTTTCCATGATGGGAATGCAGGTTTTCTAAAGCATAACCCATGGAACAGAAGTTATTGCAAACAAACAAATACCAATGCAGATGAATATACAAAATTGATGCAGTCAGATTCCTGAGCTCCTAGTACTTAATCTTATACTGTAACACAGCTGAACTGGCAGAAGTGGAAATGCTTTTCGAAAGTTCAAGTATTTTTAATCCTGCTGCATTTATGGAGCTATTAATTCTAAATTATAGGAAAAAAACACTGTTTTGATCAGAAGCAACATTAGCACTTTCCCTACAGAGACCATTCCATCTAGTATCATTTAAACAGCTCTAATTAATTTAGTCAAAGGATTAATAAAATTAACTCAAACACCAACATTTAGTTGCCCACACTAAGGGCATTTGGAAAGTTTTTTATTCTTTCGAGATGGCTTTTGATACTCTAGGCATTATCCTTTTTGTAGGGAAAATGCTATGAGTATGGAAATATAAATGGCGTCAGGCCTAACAGCACCTTTCCTATGTACAGAACAAAGATTTATTTTTGCCTTCTTGGAGGGTTGGGAAGTCATTCACAACCGTATAATGTCCTTACAGGTATGGTTTGCACCTGGATTGTAGGCAAAACACATCCCTCCCCTGCCCTGTACCTCCACAGTCCCCACCCAGGGAGATGTTCCAAATGGTCTCACTCCCTTCATCAGACTTCATTAACCAGCTCCAAATGCTCTAGTCTTTCTTTAATGGAAGCTTCTTCTAGATACAAGGCAGTATTCTCAGAGCTGAGGCTATTGAGGCAGAACAGAGACCGATGACCATTTCACCTTCCTTGATTGATTTTCTTAGCAGTTACAGAAATGAAGGTCCTGAGAGCTCTGAAGGATAGCAAGGTCTTTACATCATTCTTCAGTGAACCGTCAGTCTTTCCCTTTGCTTTTTAGCTCTCCATTGACTTCTAATAACCTTTCTGAGACACCAATTTATTCCATTAGAACAGGAACTTTCCACATGATAGTTTCATAGTACTTGGAGTACAGGTTAAAGATAAGTTTATACTACTGGTTTCAGAGGATATAGACATAGAGGAAACCTCCTTGAGCCTTCCAGACCAGATTGAATCTACTTACTTCCAGAAAATCTTCCTGTTTGAGATTTTGGAATTGGAAACTTCATTACTTGTGTAATTTTTGTGCATACTTTTAAAATCATTTAAGGCAGCTGTGATAGCTTTTTTCAGTAACATATTGTATGATTAGTTCTTCAGTGCTGACCCAAAGATGACCTATCATTTTTGCCTTCAAAACTTTTTGCTGAAGAAACTTGTCAAATGCAATGTGCAGAAACATCTGGACCTTTCTTCTCTTGACATAATTCTAGGTATCTTTTATTCCCTATAGTAATAAAATGAAATCTTCATCTGAATGCAAATTTGATGCAGGGGTTTTAGAAAAATCTGGCATGATACCAGTTTTTCCTTAAAATGCCTTTTGATATAAACTAGTTCCACTTTATCTGTGCTATTGCTTCATATTTTTTTCTTTACTCTCTGTCACATTGCTAACGTACAGTGCAACTACACTGCCTTTATGTTTATTTATGGTTTTCTGAAGAAAGCTTCTACCTGCTTCCTGTCAGGATTGCTATTTCTCTATTTTTCTTTTACTGCTTTTACACCAGTTTGATGTTCTGTACCATTCTCCACTTTGTTGTCCAGGCTTTTTGCATTAATCTAGGAACATTGTTTGTCTCAGAAGTAATTCTGTTTCTTACAGGAATTAAATTCAGTAGCTTCCATAAGCTGCATTGCCTTCATTGCCTTATGCTTTTCTTCATTTTCATATGACTGCTTTTTTTTTTTTTTTTTGGTGCTTATGTTTAATTTTGTGGTGTGATTTTTTTTAAATCCTCCTGCCTTCTGTGCCTTCTTATCCATTATTGCAGTCTTGTATACCTGGTTTTCTTTTGTCTGTGTACTGAAAACAGATGTGAATTATGTCTCAACTACATTCTTAATTTCCACGTTTTCTCATAATACCTGTCTATACTGGTTGTAGAATCTCAGTATTCCAAGGATTTAATAGAAGTCAGTCTGATGAGAAGGTGCAGAGACACCTTTTCTGTTGCAAAGCCCCTGATAGACCTTTAGGGCTCAGACCCTTCAAGGACTTGTGCTGTGTTGCATGTTCAAAAGCCTCTGGCAAGGATGCTTATTGTTTTGCCACTTCCTAATGTTGGTCTGTGAACAAGATCTTTCCTACAACTTAAGTATCTTTAGCATTACCTTGATGGAATAGTAATCTGATTTTAGTAATCATCAGGTGTGTGAAATGTGTTGCTTGCCAGTTCCCCACGTTTACCCCTATAGCCA
The DNA here is from genome assembly GCA_013398175.1 of Climacteris rufus. NCBI lineage: Eukaryota > Metazoa > Chordata > Aves > Passeriformes > Climacteridae > Climacteris > Climacteris rufus. Next base: position 375,543 of record VZRZ01002770.1, on the reverse strand, counting down.
ATAAAGGGTAAGATACAATAAGTACATATGAAATATGAATATTTAATAGTCACTTACTATGTTTAGAGAAAGGAGCACCTACACGAGAGAAAATCTTGTGCATGTTAGATCATCTCTAAAAGGTTCCTTTCTTTCTTTGATCAAACAAGCTGTCAAGATGGTTAGATGGACTTACACACACAAGGATTTGTTACACAAATTCTTTCTCCAACAGTATTACATTCACCAAAGAGAGCCCTTATTTTGAAGATACATATTACCCGATGTGCCGTCAATTCTCTCTGAGTTTTTCTTCAGAGTCAGATCTTCAGAATGCAGATTCATATCCGAAGAATTCCTGTGGACTCTAATTTGGCTTGGATCCCTGTCTGAACAAGCTGCTGAAAATGATTTATTGAGCTAATTAATTTTCATAAAGATTATGTTCTTTGCCTATAATTTCTAAAGCCACTGATTATCTAGGTTTTAGGGTGACTATACTAGCTCATAACTAATCACAAATATACAAATCACTAGGAAAATATTCCTTTCCCCCAAGTGAGTGGGAATCAGCAGGCAAGTTAACATCATCACCATCATCATCAAAATCATCTTCAAATTTTATTTCTTACAAACCCATAGTTCTCCTTACTCTTTTTTTGCTTATTCCTGTTCTTTTCTAAAAAGTAAAGATTCCCCTAAAATCACTTCAGAGTTCGCTTGTTTTAATATCCACGCCTAAAGGAGCTCATTTATTCCTGCTCAGAGTAAACACAGTTTCAATGGTAAGAAGGACCATTTTGAATCAATTGTGAAAATTTCTAAGAGTATAGAGCCTGTAACTTCTCTGGGAACTGGTTCCAGAGCTCGATCAGTATCATCATGAACATGCTACACCTGGTGACAGTTGTCTCTCATGCTTTAGCCTGTCAACTTAAAGAGAAGTCTAGTTCTGCCTTTTCTGTACCTCATTTTAGGTAGTTGAAGGCAGCAACCTGATTCCCTCCTCCCCCTGCCTACTTTTCTCCAGGCTGAACAAATAATTTCCCTCTGGTCTCTGCATGTCATGTGCTAGTCTTTCTAGTAATCTGTTGGAAGTACCCAAAGCTGGAGACCATTTTAGATGGAGCTTCACAAGGGAAAAAAAAAGGAGACAATCACTCCTTCTGGGCAACCATACCTTCTGGACATTTTGCTGCCCACAATGCTGTTATCCTTCACTGCCATAAGAATGCAGTGCTACCCAATGTTCAACTTTCTATCCACCATGCCCTTATGGCAGAACTGATTTCTAACAAGTCACCTCCAGCTTTGCTGTTACCTGGGGTTAATGTCATCCCAGGCTCAGGACTCTGCCTTTGCCTTTGCTTTCTTTCACCTTCATGGGTCAGCTGTTTGTCCATCTGTCAAAATCCCCTGCTCCCCCTCCAGTGTATCAACTCTATTTGGTGTTCATAATGAGTTTATTTTATCCCAAATGCATTTGGTTGTTTCAGTCCTTGTACTGAGATACGAGGAGGGTCAGTTTTAATTTTATGCCTTTTAGATTCTGAACTGTTGACGGCAATACTTCAAGTGCAATGATCCAGCCAATTTTTCCCTCTCCCTGAAGTTTGCAACACCCATTCAGCATACCTACAAGGATGCTGTGGGAGACTGTGACCAAGGCCTTGCTAAAGTCAAGGTAAATGACACAGACTGCTTTCCCTTTGTCTGCAGAGCCAGTCATTTCATCATGGAAGGCAATCAAGATTAATTAGGATAATTAAGGATAATTATAGAATTTCTCCTACCTTCCATCAAGTTCAGAGACACATTTTATATCCTTACTTTTGTGGTTGCGTTGCTGTTCCAGATTCTCTGTCTGCACTGGTGACAGACTTATTAATTTTTCTTTCTAATTAGTTCCCAGTTGCATAGATTTGACTCCCTTCATGAATCTCAGGTAGTCTGTTCCTGTTTCATCACCTCTTTTCCCTTGAAAACTCTGTATGTCACCCACATTTCTCTTTGGGCTTCAGTCTCTAACTATATCTACCTCCTGTTCTTCTCTTGAGAGCCCAGTTATTTTATTAGTGGTGCTGCACCTTCTGCTTGGTTTTCATTATATTTCAGAGCTTCAAGGCTCTTTATATAGAAATACATTAATAACTTGGTTGTATTACCTTTGAGTAGATTACTGGCACAAATATTGCTATATGTGAATTTGGCATGAAGATATGCAATAGCTATTAGATGTTTCAAAAACACTTTGATTTACACAGACAAGAACATGCTTTCCATAGCTTACTGACAGGTAGACTAACACATTTAAAATTGGTGCACAAATTTAATATGCAAAAGATGGAACTGCACATAGGCTGAAATGCTCTATAGGTTTGTAGTAGGGAAAAAATTGCATATCTACTTTTGCAATTTCAGCTGGTGGATGCCCAATTTATATGCATATGTTGCAGATGTGGGCTTTAAAAGAAAATTTTAACCTGCTGTATATCTTGGAGTTTTGGCAGGCTTTGATTTGCACCTAGGTAATTGTCTTATACTGCAAACCTGAAGGATCATTTATAAAGCTCTTAGATGGTAACCACAGCAGTATTTAGGTGTAAAAGAGATTATTGTAGTAAATGAATCTTGTCTAAAAAATAACAGAAGAAAATTTGTTTGGTGTTCAGTTAAAAGCACAATGACTCTATCATTTTTCTTGACTCAGAATTTTGGCTGTAACTCTTCTGCCTCACACAGTTACAAGAGAAAAAAAAGGATACATACTCCTCTACTACTCTTTTTCTTATCCAGAACCAAGAAATTATGTTTTAGAAGAAAACATTTAAAGGATGAGCTATTTCACTTCAAGCATCTAGGCCTCCAGCAGTTTAGCATGATTCTTGCTGCAATGACATCTGCAAATATGTACTGTTGCTGCAGCATGCCTCCTAGTGTTTCCTATAACTCCATGTCAGAAACCACGTTATTTACTGCCTGCTGTGTTCAATACTGTATTCCAGTAGTTACTGCCAAAATGTTCACCAAAACAGTATAACTGGGAAGATAGGTGGGTACTTGTCTCTGTATGTCTGCAAATGCAAACTGCTCAGACTTACATGGTTTTGTCTACACAGGAATGCATAGCTGAGAGAAATGAAAAGATTTATATATATATACTTCTTGAGAGACAAATACATCATGGCATATACAGCATTGTCACTGTCCAGTGTATTACTTTTGAAATAGATACCTTATTTTGTCCTGATGATTTATTTCAGCAAAACAGACTTTCTCCCCACAGAACTGGATTATGGTAAGCGGATAGAAAGTGCTGCACTTATCTCATGGGTTACTTTTCAAGTAATATGATAGTCCCATTGAGCATTCTTGTCCTTAGGACAGCATCTGAAGAGTGGGTGGCAGAGATCTTACTGTGAGTACCTAGCATCTTATTCTCACTACTTAAGATGGCATATATAGGACCAAACTGTTCATGTCTGTACTGGGAGAAAGGCATCTTGCCCCTACTCTTGATGTGTATCTGGCAGAGCTGTTGCATTGCAGCCTAAGTCTAAATGATTCATACACAGGGCGAGAATTAACATCCATCCATTCCACTGAATGCCAAAACCAGACATGCAATAAATGAAACAGACTGAAAACAACTAAAATACAACTAAATACAGCTAAAAGGTGGAAAGCTTCTTATGGAAGTGTTGTCAAGCTGAATCTCTACAAGGTATAATGGAATGCAAATAGCTTTCTGTATTTTAAAATACACATTAAGCAGAGTTTGGAAAGGAATATTAAAATTAAAGAATTCTAGCAGTTCAATTACATAAGAGTTTTAATTTATCTACTTTATCCATACACAACAACATGCTTTCTTTAATTACCAGATTAAATACATTTTTTTCCCCCAGCAACTCTCCTATTTTTGTCTTAAATTGAGCACTTACACCCTCAACTAATCCAACTCCATTCTCTCACCTCATTTTCCACTTTCTTCTGTGTTTTTACACCAAAGAAAAACTGAGTAGTAAGTTGTTTGTTTGTTCGTTTTTAAGAAAAGTTCACCCTGGGACACGCTTAGTCTGAACAAAATGGTTTGGTCAAAGTTCTGAGCATCTCAAAACAGAGTTGTATACTGGGAAATACTGAGCAGGTTTATTAGATGGTTTTGTTTCCAGTACTGCTCAGTGAATCTAGTTAAAAGTAGGAGAGGAAAAGAAATAAGATTAAAAACCAAGCAAATCAAACTCAAACAGTATCAGTCTTACACTTTCAATACAGCATGGCCACTTTTCTTGACACTGTTAGCTGTCATTGCTTTTTCTGCTAAAGCTAGCAAATCATTTCAGATTCAGACAAAATAATGGTGTAGCTGTCCAGAAAACAAGGAATTGATGATTTATAAGAAGTGAGAAGGTCAGCCAGAAGGAAGTTCAAGAGTCTTTTGATTTTTAATCTGTGCCAGTATGTTATCAGTCTGAAGCTGAAATCTTTGAAATCCCAAGAGGAATAGTCTGAGTATTTATCTGATATAGGATAAGTGGGCCAAGATTCTTGCAAATATTATACTAAATGCATTTGAAAGGCAGAGAGGGAGGAACAAAAATGTGTATGTGCATGACTATTCTTAAACTAACCAAATCTGTATTTTAAGGTGTTGACATAAACTGTGGATCTAACCAAAAGTGGAAAATAGAAGTCTGAGAAGAAAACCGTGCAGGAAATGATGGAAATGTAGTTAAACACACAAACAGAAAATTGTCATTGCTGTAACCAGATACAAGGAAAGTAATTTTTATTTCTTTTCTGTAACAGAATTTTTATAGGATCACCTTGTTTCCTTGCTAGAGGGACACAAATCAGGTGTAATTTAGAGCAGTCTCAAATTTAGATTGAAAACTTAGATCAGGTAGCAAAATAGAAGACAACAATTATTTTCCTTTTAGATTGTTGTTTTAGTGAATTACTTGACCATAAAACCCACTTTGATAGTACAAGAATACCGGCTGCACTGAACTTTACAGATCTGTTGCAAATAGTATCTCCAAAACCTTACCAACTATACAGCCACTGTTTATTTGGTAAGCCACTGAGCTACTGGGAGGACTTATGCTTTCAAAACACAAATAGATTTGTCAAGTAAGGACAAGGCTCATGCTGAGAACTTTGACCTCATATCCTGATTTAAGATAATTTCTGCATGAAAGACATTTCGTGCTCAGATGGATGGCTTCAGTCTGCTTGATAAGACCTTTGATTACTGCTTGTTTTCCCAGTATTGAAGAGCTAACCTAAAGCATACTGCCATCTTTACTGGGAGTGCTTCTATTGATATTGGGAAATACTTATTTATGCTAGCTGTGCTATAGTTGAAGTAGGACAGCAAGGGCTATGATTGATTCACCTTTAGAAATGGAAGATACTGGAAGTCTGGAAGAGGAGTGATATAGAAACCAGTCTCTTTCAGACAGTCTTCCTAAACAAAAGAGTGATGTTCACAGAAACAGCTACTTTGACTTTTGGACTCCTACAAAGTGAAGAGAGAAAAAATGCTGGTTCTATTAACTTGTGAGCAAATAAGCATTACTTGGATACTTTGCAATCTTTTGGGCTTTTCTATTTAATAGGATTTATGCTTCTTTCTTTGGAAGATTTATGTTTCTCTTATGCTAAGACATACTGTATTTCAGTGCTGTGAGACCTAGAATGATGTCTTACTGCAGCAATGCATCCATGCACATGATTGTAAGAGGAGAAACATGGAGACAGTTAATTCATTTTGAAACCTATATGTAATTTTACGTATCAGCCTGAATCTGTATCTATTTAATAGTATTATTTGCATTTACCTTTTCATATATGTACTTCATTACATTGGCATTTATATTTATTTACATGACTGCAGCCACATGAGCCACATGATTTTTTTGAAACTCAGGCTCCCTGTGGCTTTTTCAATACCTGTTTGCTTTGATTCTTTTTATTACAACAGTTAAGAGATGACACTGAAAAAAAGCAAAAACTGTCTTGAGTGTTAGGACCTGATAAGAAATTGTAGTCAGGGACACATTCTTTCTACCTCCGTAACACACAACAGGGAAAGACAAATTATAAATTACAGTACTCCATCTGACAGAATGCATGTAAGATTAATAAAAGTGGGACTACTGATTAAGTGGATCACTCCCTGAATGATGATATGAAAAGTCTCAGCAAATACCAGAATTTTATTTATTAAAAATGCTTAGGAGCCTGATGTTGGTGTTTGGCCTTTTCTGTTGAATACACTTTAAGGATTCAAATTCTGCTGCAAACTGATTTAAAATAGCATTATAGTTATAAAATTAATTTCTTCATAGCATTGCTCTTGAGAATTAGGCTTAATTTGCCAAGATAAAAAAGTCACAAATGTTGATGCATCATTATCTGAAGTGTACTGCACACTTAGCTTTTATGTGAAAGAATAACGTTAAAGAGCTAATTTGAGAAGTTGGATGAAACCATACCAGTAATAAATATGGATTGTTTGCAGTTGAAATTGGTTTTAAATTGCCTCACTCAGTTTTCTTTTTTTTTTTTTACAGACAAAAATATTGCCTCTTTTAAGGAACAAGTGCCATGTAGTATTGCCAATGAAAACACAGAAAAAAAAGAGATCAAATAAAATTTGTCTTATGGGTTACTCCCTAGATGTTACATGTCTAGTTTTTTTCTTTCTCTATAAAATAATTTTTTAAAATTTTTTTTAAAGCACAAATGTTATTAAGTTACTAGCATATTTTGGCCTATCCATCTGAGTTCATATTTCAATGTCAGTAATTCACCCAGAAAGGTCATCTTCTTAACACTTCAAAGTTAATGAATTTGTAGTCTGTTTACCTTGGAAAATGTGAAATATTTGAAATGACAAAAAACCCCCCAAATGACCTAGATTTAATAAGTACAAACAAGGTTAGGCAAGTTTTAACCTTTATTTTCTGTGGTCAAAAGTGTTTCTGATCTTGTCCAAAATCTAACAAGGGTTCAAAAAATCACGATCTCACAAAGTGATATATGCACTTGTACTCAATTGAATCCACTGGATTCTTGCAAGATGAAAAATGTGATCTTATTAAACATTTGTTCTTCTATGTCCAGTCTTATTCTTAAATACAACAGGTAGCCTAAAGCATAAAACCAAACCAGAGACCATTTGCACCAGAGAACTCTGAGCCACTTTTACTGTTTTAGTTTTTTAAGCTCTGTGAATAAGTGGATGTTTTTAGGCCCTCTCAGTTGTAGACGTAGTTTCATTTTTGTGCTCAGTGGGGACTTTTGTTGAGAGAAGACTACTTAGGCCTTGAAACCAGTTCTCAGTGCAGTCTGGAGAACTGTGAATCCTCAAATTTCAAATTGACTTTCTGTGAGATTCCCAATCCTATACCTAATCAAATCCTAACAGCAGCCAAAAACCTCTGCAAAGAAATGAACAATACGCAAATTCGTATTTCCTTCTGGAACAAATCCTTATTCTGAAACTAACACTCCTCTCAAGATCTATATTCATAATTTCATTGGATGAAACGTTTTCCTCCTTTAACATTATCATCTATCACCAATTTAATTTTTAGCTGCTCTTTCCAAACCATACTTGCAATACCAAATCTAGCCCTGACAGAACCCATGGTTTTGCTTTTCTTCTCTTCAACAGAATCTCTCAATCTCCACTGGCAGATTTTGCACCCAGCAGACTATGTAGTTCTGCATCTCCTGCTTTTCTGATGAAGCTCTTACTCAAGATTTAACTTCTCATAAATATCAGCCCAGAGAACCAGTTCCCTGGAAAACAGAAAATAAAGTGGGATTTTCTTGAAACCAGCCTTCCCTCTTCTAATGGCAGACCTGACAGCAGGAGGCATTAGTAAGACAGTTGTTAAGTTCCTGTACTCAAAGGTCCTTATTATGAATTTGACTAGGCTCTCCTCTATGGACAATATCAAAATATGAAACTTTTCTTTTCCAGAAATTGCCTTCTTCCTCATCCAGAACCGTTTTGAATATTTAAACCTGGTGTTTTTATTGCACCTTTCCACAGCCCAAAATCTAAACCCTAATCAACACCCAGGAAAAGAAAATTTTAAAAGGCCCATTTTTTTTTTCTATTTGAAAGCCTTAATTCTAGACTGGTATCATTTGCAGACTGAAATATTGAAACTTTCTCTTCAAGATCTGCTGTTTGTATTAAGAATTCCCAACTTATTAAGGAATGAATCTGTGTTCATATGCTCATGAGCTTTATAGGATCTTAAATAAATCTAGGTCTTTGGGTTGTCCAGTCCATGACTTTAGCCATAGCTATGACCCCATCCCTAGATTCTCAAATAGAACAGAGAGATGGGCAAGGGTAAAAAAAAAAAATAAAGCATTCTTTTTTTGGCCATGGTGGAACAAAAAGTCTCAGTGAGACCTGAAGGATAAAGAAACATGAATTTATATTCATGGCTTTAGTTTCTGCTCCCACGAAAGTTAGCATGAGCCACAGTTCTACTCATATGCTAATAAGTTTGACATATTTACAAGAACAGAGCAAAACAACAAAAAAGTTCCAACGTGAAAACAAGCTTTCTTCTGGGTTGGCTCCCTGAAACCTTCTGCCATGCACTGTTCTGTAAACATCAACAGAGTCAGCTTCCTGGGTTTGTGCTTCATGGAGGTATACCCACGTGCAAGGAAAAGCAAGACATAATCTGTTGATTTACAATTCAGGTATTGGAGGAGGCCTCAGTAAAATCCCCTTTCCATGCTTTGTTCTCAGAAACTTAAACAGAACTCAATAAAAAGAGAACAGTAGGGTTCATCTCTATTTCATCAAAAGAAAATGGAAATAATTTATCAAAAAAGATAGCTGAACCTCCCAGGATCAAAAAAAAGGTTGAGTCTTAAGAGGAAACAATTGTAAGAACAGTTTCAGCATATATATATTAATAGGACTAGAGGGCAATTTTCCTGCACTGATTTTTATCATAGGCCAAGTCCATTTACTCTTCTCAACCCTACCAGTGCTAGAATTTAAAAATATCCCCAAGACATGAGCTACAAAAAAATTGAGCATTTCGTTACGTCTGGCATGGAGCCTCATCCTACGTCAATGAAGGCTTGTAAACTGTGCACTTATAATAGTCCGCATCTGAGAATAACAGGGTATTGGGAAAACTGTTGTCCTTGGTTACTCCCATTGGACTAGAAGAAAATATTAGCTGTTCTCTGGAATGACTTCCAGGAGTTCTGCCACAAACCTGCAGTCCCCAGTTTTCCTGTGCTTAAAAACATTCTGCATACCCTCCCAGATATTTAAAAAATATATATAAATTAAACTGTCTTGGGTTTTAATCTAGGCATGAACCAAGATAGAGAACATTTTTTCAGACATTATTGTAAGGTGATGTTAATTCATAATACAGCCCCTGCAGGTTAACCTATTCCGTGGGCTTCTGCTTTTTTCCTTTCTCTTTTAGAGAAAGCCACAATTACAGGGAAAAAACAGGGAAAGAAAGTTGTCACACAGACTTTGGTAATCTTAAGTGTAGCTTCAGACCGCAACCTAAACGAAACCAAAAACTAGAGACTTCAGTAAAAATATGAAATGTTCCTTCCCGCTGACTTGGAGATGCAGGATTTCAGGCAGAGAAACAGTGCTTCTCTATAACCCTAGCATTAGCCATTCACCAATGGCTATATTCATGTTCCCAATATTCCATCTCCAATTGTAAATGTTCCTGTTAGACTGTGCTTAAGAATGGAGATACTCAATTCTTGGGAGATGAATGAAATAGGAATAACTTTTTCGTTGTAGCACTAGGTCATATTTTATGTTCCTGAGCCTTGAAAGGTCCAGTAATAGAGTAGGTACTTCATTCTCTCTCCTTTCTAATCCTAACACAAACTATAAATTTTGTAAATGAACCATCTTGGGAAAAATCACTCACAGTGACTCACCTTTTACCATAAGTTTACAGAAGTTCTACGCAAGGAAGAAAATTAAATAGAAGCTACTTTCTTGCTCTGACATCTTTTATCAATTTACATCACTGTCAAGATGGTGGGGGGGAGGGGGTGAACCTAGAAGTCACTATCTTCTTCCTGAATCATTCTTTACCACGTCTGAGCAAGTCCTGCAGAATCAGCAAAGTCCTGCTGTCCATGACCCTGAGCCTACCTAAAACTTAAATCAGGGCTAAGCAGTAAATCAGAGACCTCAAAGCAAATTATCACTCCCTGCCTTGATTGAGGGGCTTTAGTCAGCAGTAATTCTAGTTTCAAATAGACTGTTCTGCTTAACCAAAACCCAAAGGCTCCCAAAATCACTTGTCAGCTGTAATTTTGGGAAATAATAGTCCTAATATCTGATATAAGGGAGTTTTAAAATGATTTCATAATAAATCAATGTCTTTCTCTAATTCTGACCCAGTCCTCCCCATGTTTTTAAGGGTAATGCTCAGTCAATGTTGTTTTTAGATTAGATAAAACACATAGAAATCATTCTCTCTTCCAGAATCATCAATTAACAATGATTGATTAACTTTGTGGGATTCAAAACTTCTCAAGACCTTCTCTGTAATCTTAATTTAGGCTTAATGAAAGATCCCTAGTTCAGGTGTCATAAGATTAAAAATCATTCTTCATTTATAAAACCAGCATTGTGTAACAGAATCCGTCATCTGGTAGCTACAGCACTTATTTCTGATGTGGAGCATGAATATACAGATCAACATTAGTGAAGAGATTGAGAAAAACTCTTCTGCCTCCAGGATTCATTCTACTACAGAACAACCACTCAGGCAGCTTTGGCAGAGGACAGCCTTTGGTTATTGTTCTCCACAACTTCCACAGTCTTAAGAAAAACCCAGGGAACAATCTCTGGACAGGAACAAAACATGCAACATTTCCTTCTTTCATTCTCAACTTTCTGCAAAGTGTAAGTCATACAAGAGAGGAATATCTTATTTTTCTGAAGTTCATAACATAGCCCTTGCTGAAGCATAGGCTTCAGAGATTTTAATCTAGTATTCAGATTGAAGTGGAAAAATCATACAGATTATTGTATAGAAGAGTAATTCTTCTGGCTTTGAGTAATTTTTTACCATAGAAATATCTTTGGTGTGAAAGAGCAAAATGCAATAAACAACAATGCAAGCATGCTGTCACAACTCTGAGTGCACTCCATGCCCTGATCAACCTTAACAGGGACCCTCACCCTCCATCCATGGGCCAGAAGCCCCATTTCAGCCTGTATTCTGGCACCCTCTCCTGAGCTGAGAGGTAGATTCTGGCTTCTGCTGTCCTGATTTGCTGGCTGTATTCCTGAGTAGACCAGACTTTGCCCTGCTTGATGATTGCTGGGCTGCCAACAGTGCCTGTTACTGTCATCAACCCTGCCCTGCTTGAATATTATGGGGCCGTGGCCTGCTCGTGCAGGCACTACAATGGGTTCACTCCTGACTCTTTGGCCCTTGGGGAACAGCCCTGCTCAGCAACCATAATCTTAATTTCAATTCTTGCTTAGCTCATCCTTATCTGAGGTTAAGCTTTTCTGCCTATTATGAAGCTTTGTCTAAAAACCAAATTCTTCGATCCCTTTAACATAACTCATGGACCATTCTTTTCTCCTTGAAGCAGTCTTTGTTGAAGTTCAACAGACCTTGAGAACAGACCTCCCTGGAATTATAATCTAAATAATCTCCTCCCTGTAAGTACAAATGGAGTTTTACCCTCAATAGTAACCCAATGAGTGAGTGCTGAGTGGAGCAAATGGCAATTTCCTCCTTCTGAAAATTGTCTTTATGCAGATTCAAGGAACCTGAAGGAGTTCTGTAAGGAGCTTTCTAAGTCTGTGCTGCTCCTTTGCCTAACCTCCCTCTGCACTCTGCTCTCAATTAATAGCAATCTAGTCTGAAAAGAAAACCAGAAAAGTTATTAGCTTTCAGCATTTGGCTAGGTCATGTTGAGATGTTGCTTATTTTAGTATTAGTTGTGCAGAATCTACTTTCCATAACCCTATGTTTAAAACTTCAAGCTCATAATATACCCTAACAATAACAGTTAATAATAATAGCTAATAATAATTTTGGAAAACTCAGCTGTGTGTGATCCAGGTCCCTGTTTTGAGAAATGCAGCTATGTGACCTTGTTTCAATTTTATGGCAAACAAAAAATGAACTTTGTGAGAGTGTGTCAGTTCTGCAAGGTAACAAAAGCAAAAACCAAGTCAGAATTGAAATCACTTGACTCAAAAATAACAGTTGCTCAGGAGAAAATACTGGCCCGAAGGAGAGATGTAAAATTCTGATAGAAGTCATAGAGAGTAGAAGAATGGCAATTTAGCAAGATCAAGGATCATTCTGCTATAGGCAGTAGCTTAACCTGATGCTTGCCATCTGGCTGATGACTGCTGGTCAGCAAAGAGGCATTGGGTGCCTGCTGCAGGACTGTGAATGGTACCACTAGTTCCAATTATTTTTCACATATAGAAGATAACTCCCTTGTACTCATTAGTTTTGTATAATCATACTTGGAAGTCCCCTTTTTTAACATAGTTAAGGATGCTCAAATAGAAGTCATCTTCTAAAGAAAGAGTTGTAAGTTTTCTAAATAGTAAGCAGAACACAAACTGTAAGAAAAACCCATACCGGAATGTATTGTGAGTTTTTTCTCTCTGTAATATCTGGACCAGTTTACTGTTAAAAGGTCTTGCAAGAACCCAAAATATAGCCTTTCTGTCTATAAAACTTATGATTATGACAGCTTGCAGTTTAAATGAGGAACCTAGTAATCCTGCCTGGCATTAGAGAAAAATAATTACTAGTCTACTTTTCTGGAATTTAACACTTTCTTATCTCAGGGATGTTGCACGGGCAAGTAATAAACAAGGTTCTTCAGCCCCTGAATTCCTAATCCTAATCCTAATCCCAGTCCTAGGAGGAGGTCTTTGTTGGTCTTTAAGGCATTGCATTTCAATTCTAAGACTACTGATGTAGAATAAGTAACTCATGAGATTCACAGACAGGTCACAGGATAGAGTGTCTTTGGTATGGCAGACAGAAGATGACACCACAGGGTTTCTGATATGGAACTAAGTGCTTGTGCTTATTCATCTGATCTCCAACGCTGTGGGCTTTAGTCCTTATCCAGACTGCAACCTAACCTATGTTTAACTTCAGTTTGGTCCCTCAGCTGAGAACTAAAACCTTCCCTCCCTTCAGTGTGACAGCAAGTGAGTTTGCTGAACCTCTGAAAAGCTCTTCAGATATTCAGAAAAAAACAGTGCTACAGAAAGGGGTTACTGCTTCTGGCAGAGCAGACATTGATGTTTACTGACAAAAACTGTTAATTTTGAAGTTAGGCTGTAAATTCCAGCCCAGCTTTTGGCCTCCTATTATTGACAGTAAAAATGAAGAATACCTGATTAGTTTTGAATTTCCTGCCTTTTGAAACTCTTTTTGCATTACCTTTGTAGATCTTTTGGGTTTGTCACATCAAACAGTGACATGAAAGCCTTGCTGCATCAATCAAATTTACAAAATTCAAACTTGTAAAATCTCTCTCCTCTCCTTTCATCATGTCAGTGGCATTAGCCTCTCCATGAGATAGCTGTACATGGTGGTCTAATATGGTATTATCCTGGTATTTTATTGTGATTTCAACTAATTACAAGGTTTTTTTTTTTAATCCATTGTTTTTACAGAGTATAACTGAGTCTGATATTCTAAGGAGTCCTTGACACTAAAAAAGTGATTTCCCATTTATAAGTTACACATGCTGAACTAAAGAAGATAATTCAGTGACACTTTGTGCAGAGTGTCAATTGAGTGCCATTGCAATTACGACACTTACATTGGGCTGTGGATATTATTACACTGTTTAAGGTATTTTATTTAAGAAAGAGTTTGGAACAAGAAAATTCCAGGATAAAAAATGTGTATCTTCTACCATCAGGCTCTCAGAGGTTGACAAGGATACAGCCACACAGTATGTTGTAGTTATTATGATTTTCATATGTGATCACTTTGTGATATGCCTATTTATTTCCAGGTCAGAAATATTTGAGCAAACACATTTTTATTTGTACAGCTGTTAGGGACACAACAGTTTTTCAGTGTATAAATTACTATTCTAGCCTAAATAACTGTATTTTTTTGTAAATAATTTTATTTCCCATCCTTTCCATTTCTCTAAAGAGAAATTTAAATCCTCATGACTAAAGAGTGCAAGTATTCACATGTGACTCCAATGACTTGTTACCCTTCATAAACAGTAAAGAGATAAAGTGAGCATTTAATGAACATCTTGAATTCTTTAGTGGTTAGAGACTTCATTGAGAGACATGGGACAATATTTCAAAGTGATGGAAACATGAATTAATCTTATTGTTCCTCCATAATAGAATTAAAGTCTTTTTAGGGGAAGAACCATCTTTTTGTTCTCTGTTAGTGTAGCATTTAGTGCAATGACATGTACTCGATTAGGCCTCTCAGGTGCTTTTACATTATAAATGGTAATCATAATAATCTTCCAATAGATGTAGCAGATTTAATATAACATTCTCAATGCAAACTCTGATTTAGAGATGTCATTATTGCATACACTTTGAAAATTCTATTGAGGGAATATTGAGTGACTAAGTCTAGGAAAAAGTCTAAACGTTTCATTAAATTTTATTTGCTTCTTATTCTTGACAGTGATTTCTATGGCAATGCAGTACCTAAGAAGAGGGTGGCATATCCCCTAAAAGAGACACAACAATGAATTCTGTGTATCAATAAAGGGTTCCTTGAAAGAGTTAATCAAAACTGCTGTGAGGAATGGAGAGTTCCTTTTTACTGAAATAGGGCAGACTTCTGGGAGTGTGGTTGAGACAATCAGTTCTGTAGTAAGAGCACTAATTCTATAACAATTTTCCTACATCATGAACATTAGATATTTCAATATTAATGAATTTTGATGAATGATGGAAAAACCAGTACTGAAAAACGAAAATCTTAACCCTCTGGTAGAAACATGTATTTCTTGAGAAACAAACAGAAATAGATACACACTGCTGGGTATGCAAAAGAATGAATGCTTGTTTGTGTGTATAAAATGAATGCATATTCTGTCATTCATTTTCTCTCATAATCTCCATTTGTAAAAGACCTAGAAAGGTGATTATATGAAACTGATTTGTAATTAGTTTTTTTTTTTAATTATAAAGACTGCTTTAGAACACAAGTTATCATAGAATCAAATAATGGTTTGAACCGGAAGAAGCCTTTAAAGATCATCTAGTCCAACCCCTCTGCCATGGGCAGGGCCACCTTCCACTAGAGCAGGTTGCTTAAAGTCCCATCAAACCTGGCCTTCAACACTGACAGGGATGGAGCACCCACAGCAGCTCTGGATAACTCTTAGCATCTTACTACTCTCAGCATAAAAAATTACTTCCTAATGCCCAGTCTGAATCTTTCAGTTTCAACCATTGCTCCCTCCCATCAGTAAAGATCTTGGTAAAAATTTCCTCTCTGTCTTTGAAGCCTCCTTTAGGTAGTGGAAGGCTGCTCTATGGTCTCCTTAGAGCTTTTTCTTCTCCAGGCGGAACTGCTGAACCTTCTCCACCCAACACTTGCAATTCCCTCAGCCTTTCCACAGAGAACATGCTTAATTATCTTTGTAGACAGTTTCTTCATCATATTTGTCCACCAGGACTACCAGGTCTTCTCTGTCAACCTGCTTTCCACCTAATTGAACAAACACTTCAGGAACACAGGGTCAGATTCTAAGCAGTCAAGGCATACCTTACAATAACATTGCTGGAAGTTCACTGGTGCTGCTGCCAAAAACCAAGCATGTGAAAAGACATAACTTTGTAAATTTTAGTAATTATTCCATCAAGAGGATAATACAGTTGAAATGGTAATAATTTAACCTGTGGCCCTGAAATGAATTTAGTCTCAAACTGTCTACCCACCAATCCACAACTGGCAAAAATAAAATGGCAATGTAGAATGGTGATATTTAATCACAGACTTGGTTTATAAATATGGTGCTCTATTTCAGTTCTTAACTTTTCACAACTCTTGGTTAATAGAAACTGTAGTGAGAAATGACTGCTCTTTGTTGTGGCCAACCAGATGGCTGTGTAACTTTTTTCTGGATGTGGTCTGGTTGTAGAAAGTAGTTGTTTTAGTGCAGAAAAGCTAAATCACTTTCTGTGTGGAGTGAATGTCCACACAGCAAGAATCTGAAGTCTTCTATTTAGTGTGACAGCACTTACCCACTTTAGTAAACTCACTGGATGCAATGGCAGCATGTGCAAGATTTACTGCATGAAGAACGGATTTCATCTGAAAAAGGAAAAACGTGTTAATGGATAGAAAACCTCACTTCTTTCTTTCTTTCAATGTGGATAGAAATTAAAGAATCTGGATTTGCTTAGCCAGTGTGGTCAATGTACACAGGAAAAGTAAGAAGAAAACCAAACCAGTGATCAAGTATTAGAACACACTTAACAATCTAAGGAGTAGAATTAGTTAAATAGCAATGGCTGAGCAAGAAAAAGTTAATGCTTCACTGCAGGGAAAGATTTACTGGTCCTGAAAACCACTTCAGTAACTTTTTTCTTCACATTAAAGGACCAACAAATAATTAAGTTACTGATTGTCACTCTATTGGTCACCTTCCTGAAGTTTATCATTTTGCAAAAAAAAAAAAGAAGGAAAAACACTAAATCAGGATGAAAAAGGGAAAATTCTTTGGAAATCTGACACATCTTTCAAAACATTGCTTGTTTTGATACACTGTAAACTGTAGGAGTACAGGCAATCCCATCTTTTCCTATTGTTTGACCTCTGCTATTGAAATGGTGGTAAATATTGTTAAAAGGAAAGCACACAAATTCACCTCTGAGTCATTTTCCAGCACTATTATGCAAATATTGGTTTCTGCTTACTGCAGTTTTTATTTGTGATATGTGTTGGCTGAAGAACATCAGCGCTGAGTCATCTGCTTAAGAGTCCCACACTATAAATGTGATGGATTGTAACATTTTGCAGAGCACAAAAGGTAATTGAGTGGAGTCAATTAGGAAAGTAGGAGGGTTTAGTGGAGAAGAGGTGAGCAATCTGTAAACTACTGTAATATCTTTTTTTGGCTGTGCTTTCCAAAACAGCTTAGTAGGCCGTCTAGCCTTAAAATTTAAGGGATAATTGGAAGCAGCTTCTTTGAAAATTCTGACCTCCATACTTATGAAAAAATTGAAGGTCTGTTATAGTAGAGGGACGAGTGCAATTTTTGGAACAATGTAGGTTGTAAAAATTGCATTCCTTAGAAATGTGAGATGTTTAAATGCTATTAAAAACAAATGTTTATTGAATGCAGAGTCATTCATTACAATGGTTGCTATACTTGAAAGTTAAAATCAGTACTTCTTGCCTTGTTAAAATATATTTAGAAGCAGCTGTATATAATAAGTTACTGCTCTTTGGTTAGGTCACATAGTCACTGTGCTGTTGCTGTTTCTTTACTTTCCTCACCAAAATAATATGCCAGTTGCTTAAGCAGTCCTAGTTTTCCTCAGCATTTTTAAAAATTTTTTTTAATATTTTTAAATTTTTTAATTTTTTTTTTTTTTGCAGGGACAGGAGTAGGACTCAATGATCCTTATCGGTCCCTTCCATCTCAGCATATTCTGTGATTCTATGAATTAATTGAGGAAACATGTCTGGGATCATGAAAGGAAAATTAATGACTGAGTTCTATACAACTTTCCTTAATGAAATCCTCAGCATCCTCCTAATTAGAGAAAAAAAGGTAACATGTGACATAATGTTACTTCCATCTTACATTTTAGAGGCATTGCTTCACACCAGCTGATTTTCTAAGTTACAACTTTGAAAGGCACTGTTTTAGCACTGTCTTTTTCATAACACTTCAAATAAAAGCTGAAGTTCAAGAGGTAATTGCAGAAAACCTTAGGAGATCTACCTGACAAGATAACAAAAGACAAACAAAAAAGCCATAGTGGATAGCCACTACTGATTATTAATAATCAGTACTTCTAAAACCTTAATGATGACACAAAATGGCACAGGACTCTGCTGCCCAAATAACAAATGATCTGTCAAGGAGCCCTATGAGAGGTGAATTGAGGAAAGAAAAACATTCTTTAAGCTTAAATAAAGAAGTAATTTTATTCTGAGCAGCATATACATCCCTTTCGAATTTAACTAAAAAAGATTATTTAAGATATGAATGCACCACCAGCAGAAAGGAGGTGCCTTGTCTTACTCTTTGGAAAACTTTCTTTGCTGCAAAACAAACAAAATGATGTGGGAAATGGCCTCTTAATACCTCACTTCAGAAAAACACTAGAATTAGAAATAATTTTAAGCATAGACACAATCTGCACTAATAACATTACACTTTTTTTGTTTGTTTTGTTTTTTTTTTGTTTTGTTTTGTTTTTGTTTTTGTTTTTGTTTTTGTTTTAGAGTGGGGGTCACACTGGATAAAACATTTTTTTGTTTTGTTTCCTTATGGAAATACTAATCTTGGTAACTGGAAAAAACAAGCCCTAATTCTGAGTACAGTCAGTCCTGGCACAACAGAATTTTTAGTACTCCAGAAAATATTGTGTGCAAACTGAAAGTTACAGTACCTGTAGGAGGGAAAAGCAGTTCAGAACAAAAAGCCTTGCTGTAGTTATTTGCCAATAATAATGTCTTAGTTGAAAAATTCCTATGCAAACTCTGATTATGATTTAAAGATTAGGTATATTGTTGAATAAGATTAGATCAGAGAATAATAATAAGCCCATGCATAAGAAAGTTTTAGGGAATGAAGTAGTACCTTTGTGAATAAAATCTAGCTATATTCTCTGCTGCTCTACTATGGTGACATCTATTTCATTAATATCTATTACAAGAGAATTAGGCCACTTTTTTTCCCCCTATTATATATTTCAGCATTGATATCTTGATAATTCTAATGCTTGAAGGTTAAAACTTCCTCTTCATTATTATTACTGTAATTATTGTCACTGTTACTACAACTGTTACTATTATTATTATTTCTTATTAGGCATTTTTCATTTTGTTACTGTGTAAATACCTACATTATATATATATAGATATATATAACTTGTAACCCATTCTGTTACAGTTGTTATAGATACACTTCTTTTACATAGTGACAGAGTACAAAAGTAAAGTATTTAAAGCTAGCTACTTTGTAAGATTTTCAAAATTTCAGCACAAAGCTCTCAGAGTTCTTTGCAGGCTATTTTACAATTCCCATCACATTCAACCTGGAAAAAAAGGGCTCTGTAAATGTAAACGACTTGCTGACAAATCATTGTGTCCTTGACTGTCTTTACAAATCTGTGCTAAAGTACAGTAGGTGCATATTCGCTGACTTTTTTGGGTAAAGATTGAAATCTAAACAGTTCAAATGGACAAAAATTATCAATCTTTGTACAGGATGAACTTGCACTGCCATTAATTGAAGTTTGGTCTATACACAGGCTTAAGGATTTAATCTCCTGTATTAAATATTCATTAAGAGTAACATATATTTTTTCTTAACATTTCTCATTAATGTGAGAGAAGAGGTGGAGACAATATAAAGCACCAGCTTCTGATTTAAGTCAAAGTAGTAGATAGGAAGCTAGAGACTAGATTTCTGTGCAAGTCAGTATTTGGACAAAATAAATAGAAAATTATAACTCAGACAAAATTTTGAACAGGAAGTAGGTAGTGGGCTTTTATGGTAGTTATGTAGCGACGTATGACTTTACACATGTGTAAGAAGACACAGTTGTTCAAAATCACCTCAGAACACTATAAAACACAATCCCATACTATCTTATGTTCTCATATTTTCTTACTGTGATAATATGATCTGCTGTGGTCTTATTTTAGACTAAATCACTGTTTGTGCAACAGTTCCCATACTCTTTTTGCTTTTTGAGACATATCAATGTTGTTCTGTCAAATAACCCATTTTCATTACTCCTAGTAGCCCCACTACTGCAAGCCCAAAGGAAATGAATCTGAGGAGAAATTATTGTCAGGTGGGTGCTCAGCTGGATTTGTTCTTGGATAATTTTGTGCCACATTTTTTTGCTAATTACTTAGATAGTGGAAAGGATGGTACTTTCAGTGTTATGTCTAACATCAAACTGGAAGGATTACCACCTTGTTCAAGGGCTGATTCAGATTTCAATTACCCCTTGACAAAAGATGAGTAGAAAGCCACACTTGATCAAGACTAAATCAAGTGCACAAATGGGGAATGACTGGCTAAGCCAATATTTGGGCAAAGGATCTCTCACAAACCATGTATAAGTCAGTGCAATTGACTCAGAGTGATACTTTTGTCTCAAATCTTCTACCTCACTTATTGAATAAAGCCCATGTCTCTCAAGCTGTGATGATCATTCAGTCTGCACAATTCATCTAGCTGAAAGAAACTTGGAGATAATACCAAAGTTAAGGCAATGGGGCTGAGTGCCATACAGTGGGTGGAATTCCCCACCCAGGATTCTGACCCTGAGGGCGGATCCAAGGGCGAGGCCCAAGTTTAGGGCTGACATCCACTGTATGTCACTCCTGCAACATCTCCTCCCTCCCGTCCAGAAGCTTCGCTGTTCCTTTCTCCCCATTGGCTCAAACCCCTCATGTTTAATAATGTAGCCTATTCTTTATGTATGAAGCGCTGGAAGGTTCTGTTCAGTTCAGTTCTCTATTGGTTGGTTTGTATCTGTTCCTCCCGTGATATGTTATGATTTGTTCCCTGTTGCCTCATGTCCTTCCCTTATTGGCTTGCTCCCTTGCTCCCCCTCTCTCCAACCCCCGTTAAAAAGTGCTGTCACCCCTTCCCTAACGCCTTTGACTGACTGTCTCCCTTCCGACCACACCCCCTGCTCTTCGGGGCGGAAATAAAGCCGGGACTGAAGACACAGCATTGGCCCTCTCTCGTCTTTCACTCTTGTCGAGTTGCTAGGCAACAGCACTGCTGCAGCCTGCCTTTCCTGCTTTCTCAGGCAGCCCAAGGGTCTTTGGTAGCCACGCCGCATGGACACGGGACCTTGTTGCTTGCCGAGACCACTGGGCGGTTAGCGGCCGGAGCAACACAGAGTGGTAATAAGGCAAGCTGATGTGCTTATCTTTTTGTATCTTTCATCACATAATAACTATAATTTTCACTTGAATGAGCTTACTAACATTTTGTCTGCAAACTGTTTTTTGGTACTAAAAATGTCTTCAGGATAAGTACCGATGAATATTGACAATATCTGCTGCAGTGCATCTAGTGTACACTATGCCTTTCCTAGACACTGAGGTCTTTTCTTGTGCATCAAAACTTCCTTATGGCAGAGCAGTGTAGCTCCAATTAAAGTACCTATGGGTGCCTGACCTGTCCCAAACTATGCCCTGGAACTGCATGGGAGAATGACAAGGTAGCATGGGAACAATTTCTCCCTGGGACCACACCAGGGAGCTGGCATGGCTGTGTATTGGTACTGTTAATTCTGTCCAAGTGTCCAGCAGTACTCCTGGGTCTTGCTTCATTTACAGGAGGACACTGCTCCTAATGAGTTCAGGTTCTCATTCCACAAGCAGTGGAAAACATAACTAGGGTTTGCTAACTACTCTTCAGAAGATTACCAGGCCATTGTAGTTTTGGAAGTCCTAAGGAATCTGCAGACTATTGTAAGACAAGAGGCTGGTATTCCAAGTTGCCAAGTGAGTGGGGAAAAATGTTCTTTCTAAGATATTAGTCAGATTCTACAGAAAAGAATCCTAAAAATAAAATGAAAATATGAGATTGGTCATCTCCTTGGACTTGTTACAGAAAACTTGAAGTTGCTATCAAAACACAGGTAAACCCTGGTAATTTTTATATATATATTACTAGGAATATTTTATAAGAGACCATGAATAACTTGGTAAGGCATGGTAAGGCCTCAGAAAGAATATTTTCTTCACTGCTTGGTTAACAGTCTTAATGTAAGATGTGAGCAAAATGCATTAGAGTCCAGGAGAGAGACCAAAAAAAGTACAGGGCTTTGAAAGTTATAATCTATGAGGAAAGCTTGAAATA
This sequence comes from Climacteris rufus, assembly GCA_013398175.1. NCBI lineage: Eukaryota > Metazoa > Chordata > Aves > Passeriformes > Climacteridae > Climacteris > Climacteris rufus. The sequence continues at coordinate 353,454 of VZRZ01002770.1, read as the reverse complement.
AGAGTATTTGTCCAGTCTAGGGAAGAGGAGGCTGAGTCATGAAATGATATTCTTGTGTTTAAAGGCTATTATAAAAAGATAGTGAACAGTTGTTCCCTGTCTGCTGAGCAAGGAGAAGGTGGAATAAACTCCATTTAGATCAAAGATTATTTAAACTGAGTACTAGGAAGCTTGCTCTTAGGATAGTGAACACTCAGGTAGTCCATTTAGAGAATATCTTGTCACTCATTTGGTCTCAATGTAGCTGATTTATGTCTTGGTCTCCCTTCTAGACAATTGTATGGCTATGACTCGATGGTAAAAATCTCACATCCATTCCCATTCAGAAGTACTGAATTAGGAATAGGGTGCTTTTGCTCTCTCTCTATCCTCCTACACCTCTTCCCCAGCTGTATGCTGCTGTATGAGAAATCTTTGCAGAATTAGTGGCTTGCTTGTCATACAGGACATTTTTTCTCTGCAAATTACAACCAGTTCAGAGGAACCCTGCTGCAATCATGGCACAGTCTGTAGTAGCAAGAGCAGTGCCTGAATCCCCACATAAATTCAGCTGAATTCAGTTTAGATATGCAGGATAATATTGGCAGTGCATTGCTGCAAATTCAGAAAATATAAACCTTTTTGCAGCCCAGTATCATGCAAAGTAAATTTCAGTCTAAAATACTTCCTAGAAAGGCTCTGTTGCTTGAGGTTTAATTGGATACCAGGTTCTGTAAGTATAGTGGATGGTGTGTGCTACTTTGATTCAGTTGAAGAGAGTCAGACTTTCACTTGTCTCACTGTGACCAACAGGATCAACCATTTATTCTCAATTATATCGTGCTGCTCAGTTTTATGCATTTAGTTTGCTAGTATTAACAGCCAAATATTATCTTGTTTAATAGAAACTTTTGCTCAATTTTTGCTTTTGTGGATGCATGGAAGGGTATGACACTCAGTACCAGGCTTTCAGACATAACAGGGCTTTGTTCAGTGAGACATTACTTTGAAATTAAGAATTGTTATAACAAACTTCTGCTAAACTTCACCAAAAGTTGCTAGTATTTTTAGGACTGTAACAAAATAACAAACTAGGATTTTCAACAGTTTCTGGCCAAAGATGCTACATTCTTTATAATTAGACTGTGTCATTCTGGCTAAAAAGTTTCTCTTTCCAGACCTTTGTATTTTGAAAGGATGGAAAATGGCTCTGCTTTGACCTTATCAAGCCATGGGCGATCTCTGCAACAAGTTGCTGCACTGATCATCTGCACTGGTTTGTACTTGGAAAGCCTGCAGCAAAGGAACATCTCTGGAGTAAAAGCTTCCCTCTTTGCTGTCTCTTTTTGTTGTTGTTGTTTTTGTTTTTGTTCAGATGGACTTCCACTCTGATATCAGGTTAATTGGGTGAGGCACTGTTTGTTCTGAGGTAACTCACTGCCTCAGATGCATTATCAAGCCACTGTTTTGACTGATAGTTTTCTGCTGTTGAAAGTGCTCTCTAACAAGCTCTGCCTTTTCACACACATACCTAGTTTAAAGGTTTTGGGGAAATTCAAAAGGCTGATATTCTTCATAAAGCACAGCAAATCTGAGCTATCCATAGGATAGCACTGCATATCAATTATGGAAAATTATGAAAGAGAAAAACTGAAACTTCAGAGTTTCTGTAAATACTTAGACAAGCTTACTGATCTCATTTACTCTCATGGTGCTTTAATGAGTCAATACATAATGCAGGCAGAAATGTCCAATTCAACATTGTCTCATCAGGTTATGGGAAGCCATCCAGATGACATCATTAAAACACAGTGGTCCTTCTCTGGCCTGAAGGTTAAATTCTTCGATCACCCAAAATAATTTTGTGTCCTTGGACATGTTGTGAACATATAAGACAAAAGTTATTGGAGGTAGCTTTGCCATCTCCAGTGTTCAGCTCCTACTGTGGTGTACAGGGAAGGAAGTGTAGATCACCAGCAAGACATGAGTGGACAGCTGGAGGAGAAGGATTCTTCTATGGATCATTCTTGTCCAGTGCCTTTTTGAATAGGTGTAATCTCTGTTCAACCTCAGCTAAAACCAACATTTCCTCATGGGAAGACTTCCTTCCTTGGTCTTGTTATGATCCAATAACTTACAGAATAAACTGGTCCCTCAGGGTCTTGAAATAACACAGCAGATAAAAAATTTGGACAACTTTTCCCACCTTAGTCCAAGCTATGATTCATTTGTGCACAAATCCGGCTTCTAAGGTATTGAAACCAAGTTAATTTGTGTCCCATAATGTATTATTGATATGGTCATCTAGGTATTACTGGCCTTGCAAGAATCTGTTCTCCAGAAGGTCCTAATACTCCCCTCCACGATCTGTGAAGTCCAACCATTTTTTCACAAAACTCCTTTTTATCCATCTGCCAAACTCTTATGTCCCTTTTGGCACCATCGGTAACCTTCATCAGTTTCTTAGATTAATCTCTGACATGTTCAGCAATTTCTCTTGTCATGTGCATAGTTTTCCATGTCCTGTTCATCTAGCTTCACCTCTAGGTAGGACAAGGCCAGCTGCCTAGTCTTTTGTCTGTCAGCATAGTGTGGACATACTGAGTGCTTTACATCTTCTGTGAGATCAATATGCCACTTCTCTTTCAATGGAAATTGAGAAGAAAATGAATGGGAAAAGAAGGAAGAGAAGGGGGTTTATATATATATGTGTGTATATATACAGGGATGTATATATACAGGGATGTATATATACATTTTCTGGTTTTCAACCCAGAAATGGAGTAAGGAAATTGTGTTCACCATTATAAACTCAGAATTCTTGGCAACAAAATTCATTCTGGTTGACAGAATAAGCTCTCATTAGATTCTAACCAGATGTGTGTACATCCCAGTATCTTTAATTCTCCCATTCCAGATACACAGATCAGATCTACTGATTTTATATAAAAATGACTGTTCCTTGCTAGAATGCCCAAAATTCAATACGAAGGTGTTGGTAAACCTTACCACATTGTACAGGGTTAAGCATAAAAGGAAATTAAAAAGAAAAAAAAGGAGGTGTTGCAATGTAACAGAACAGAACTATCATCTAACAATGTTCTCATCAGTAAAACACTGTTAAAAGTTTTAATACACATCACAGTAGTTTAAATTCTGCCTACTTCAGTATGCTAAACTCAGTATTGGAACAGTGGATTGGCTGGGCTTTTCAGTAAGAAAACTGTATTTGTAGGGGAACTTGTTCTTTGTTAAATCTTTATGAAATATACATTAAGAGCTCCCTGACCTTACTTATTTATCTTATCCCTCCACTGAGGTCCTTTTCCAGCACAAGGTAGAACAATGACACAGTGCAGTTGGGTTGATCCATGCAGGAAGACACTGTACAGAAGCTAATATACATCTGAGACTTCAAACTTGTTTATATAACTGTTTTTCTCAAATCAGAACTCTTTCAAGCTACAAGTGATACTAATACAGGTAAGCGTAAGCATATTTTTGTCAGGGAGAGTACTCAAGTATGGGGTCCAATCTTGGTCATCTCATGGTGTCATGAAGGAGTATTTTAAGGTTGCTTAAAGCATCACCAGCAAAGGTATCTGAAAAACCAGGTTTAATACAATAGCAACAGCATGAAGAAGTTTCTCAGATTGTAGCGAAACCTGGGATGGAGAGGTGGGATGCACCACCATGTGTGGGAGATGCACATTGCTCAGTTCAGTTGAAAATGGGATCATCTTTGACAACTAAGATGTAGTTATTTCTCTATTAACTTGTCTTATAATTTTTTCCTGAATGTAGGATACCTGAAGAAAAGTCAAGGCTTAGAATACAAAATAATAATATTTTCTATTAGCCGAAAATTGATATTGATATAACATTCATTCTCAGTTTGGAAACACATGATTTTATGATACAAAAGTGCTCTAACTGATTAAAAATGTTCTACTCAGCCACAGAAATCGTATCATAACTCTGCATTGTCCCTGGATGCAGCTCATTAACTTCTAGAAATACTGTCTGAAAACCCCAAGTCATCTAAGTCTCCATCCACTTGCTATAAAAGGCAAAGAATGGTTTAGGTAGGAAGTGGCCTTTAAGATCCTCTGTTTCCAACCACCCTGCCATGGGTGGACAGGACACCTTCCACTAGAACAGGTTGCTCAAAGCCCCATCCAAGCTGACCAGGAACGCTTGCAGGTGTGAGTCACCCACAGCTGCTCTGGGAAACCTGTGCCAGTGTTTCACCACCTTCAAAGTCAAAAATTTCTTCCTAATACCTATTCTGAACCTACACTCTTTCATTTTAAAACATTACCCCCTTTTTGTTGCCTGCTATTGTAATAATTTATAATGCCTATTGTGCTCTTTCTTTAGCAGTTTTTACTATGACTTTTGTGATTTTTGTACTAGTAGCTTTGTTTTAAGGTATTTGTGATTGCTTTGTGACATAGCTATGTGTGTTGGGAGTAATTCTAAACTTGTCACTAATCATATTATGGGAAGACTTGATTAAGTGATCTAAGTAACCCTTTCCCATTTCTCTGTCTTAAATGGAGGATTTTATTGCCAATAAAGATAGATTTTTCTTTTAGTAGAGAGTACTCCCTTTTCTTTGGTACTCTATTTGGGTAATGAAAAAGAGTAAATGCAAGATGGGATAATTAAATCCATATCATCATGCAAGAAAATGCATTTATGAAATTTAAGAACTCAGAAGAGTGCAGTTTATCTGCTTATGCATACAGAGGCTACATACCTTTTGGTCTAACACGTGAATAGTGTGTCTTCTACTGCTTGTTCATTGAAGCCTTTATAATGTTAGGATTTTTCTGTTTTGAGGAGCAACAGGTATACTTGAAAATGGTTAATTTTATAATAGTAATTCTTAAATAATAAGTTTACTTCAGGGACACCTTACAGTGAAATGTAATTTTCATATCCACACATGCATAAGGACAATAATTTCGTTAAGATAACACGTGGAAAGTTATTGTGTTTTTATGTTTTAAAGCTTAAACAAACCAAATTAACAGAGGGAAAAGCAGAATGTTGCATGGTGCTTGCTTGTTATTACTTACACAAAGAATCCTCATTTCAGCTCAGTATTTGTTTACACTCATTTGCTCATGGTATAATGAAAGAAACATGCCATTTCCCCACCAACTGGTATTTTCAAATCAAAATCTTTTGCCTCTTGACCACATTCCTATCTCTTTGCAAGTCGCTGTACCTCATGACATGTAAGTACCATTCATATCCATGAGAATTTCAGTGATAAAAAGCTAATGTAAAAGAAAAGGACAGCTGCACTTCCAAGACAGCTTTGCTTGCATTTGGAACCTAGGAACAATTGAAATAGTGCATTTTCAAACAGAAAGTTTGCAAGATAATGCTTATAGACAAATTCATACACCTCCACAATAACTTCATGCTTATTCGAAATAGTAAGTCCAAGAGGAGCTTGTGGGAAAAGAGGTTTTTCCATTCTGTGAGGACTCACCTCAAAGTGCTCTTTACCTGTTGTGAGGGAGAAATTGATGTGCAAGAGGCTGTGTATTGCACTCTAAGATAACAGAGATCCAATGGAGACCTGCAGAGGACTGCTAGACTTTCACACCTGCGAGCGTACCTTGCCAGTATGGATGAAGTTTTAGTTGGTAGAGGGGCTCCAAAAGAGAAAACAAATTTCACCTCATGAGAAAACTTCTTGATCATGATCATTTTGACTGATGTTAAACATGTGGCAGAAAAGTTAGCCTAGAAAGTAACATCAAATTTCTAATTACTTGGAAAACATAATGCTTGGGGTAAAGATCAGTATGAATTCTATCTAATGCACTGCTGTGCCTCAGTGTGCAGCAGACATACCTTTCATAAAATTTAATTTGTAACATTTTATGCTCTGCTTCTTCCAGTTTTTTCTCTCCTTTTCCCACAATTAGCAAATTTTTTTGAAAGGAATACATGATGTTCTCATGCATTAAAAATGCCTGCTGTCCTATCTAGGTAAACTGATGTGTTGTGGCATTTTAGAGCAGTCTGTAAAAAACAAGGGACAAATCAGGTCAACAGAAAACATCATACATTATGAAAAATACATACATCATACATTATGAAAATTAATCATTATTGCTTTAGTCTCTTGTCTGGGTATTGTGCCAAACTTTGTATGACCCAATGAATAATATTTTGCAGTGTTAGAACTTTTGTAAAAAGAACCTGTGTATGCTGTTTGATCCTTTTCCAGGTTTTGGTGATAATTCCTACAAAATAGCTGCAGAGGTATAAACTGGAAAGTGATCATTAGATTCATGGATCCAGCTGGTTTATTTGGAGTGACTAAGGAAAATGAGTAAAATAAAAAGATTTACTGAAGTGCAGTAGTTGTACTAGCCTTTTCTAGCTTGCTCAGACATTCTATTTTCATTGGAAAATCACCTGTGTCATGGAACTCATGCTGTTTGGCTGTGCTTAAGTATTTCTAAGAACACACTGTTGTTCCAGGAACAGATGTCTTGGCCTTTTCCATGGACTGTCAATACAAGCGACTTCTATGTGGCTCCAGTGACTGAAGGGAGAAGCTAAGGAATTAGAGACATTGGGCATACACAGGGCTGGCTGTCACAACCTGTTTTGCTGCTTTTGCCACCACTGGGAGCTCCTACCGTGCACTCACACAGGTGCTGCAAGTTTCCAGAGCAACACGAGTAAATGATGCTGAGAAGTGGGTGCAGGTGCTGGTTGATAAGGAGTAACACATGCCCTAAAGAAGCGGTGATGATGATGATGATGATGATGATGACGACAATGACGATGATGGTGGTGATGGTGGTGATGGCAAAGTACACATGCTTGAATTAATAAAGACAGTATAGTCAGAATGAGGTGAAGTTTCAGGCCAAAACACACCTAACCCAATTTCTACTGCAGGCAGGCAGCTGTAGCAGCACACTCTTTTTGTGACTGCACTCTGCTTAGATGGAACACCGGTAATCTTTCTGAGGCCTTGAAAAATTAGTTACTTATATTAAACTTATATAAAGTTCCCCACAACTGTCCTCTTCCTCTGGGCAGCAAGGAGTCTAAATTACTTCCCAGTGCTGTGCCAGAAAATGCTTTTAAGTGTTGGAAGACACGACAGATATTTCTCTAAAACCTTTTCTGCTTACTTAACTCTTGATTTACTCATCTTAGTTACAGAAGAAATATCATACTTGTTAAAATTTTCCTCTGACACGTACAGAAAAGATGTTTTAATAATATTGATTAGGACAAATTGATTTAGGGTTTCAGTCAAAGGCTTTTTTAAAAATTAAATTGCTAGTTTTTATTGTGATTAAAGGCTCTGTAAACCCCCTCCTTAATTTTCCAACTACCATATGATGAGAGAAATAACACTTATGCAAACTCTTTTTTGGGGAAAGAATAAAACGCAGTAAAATAAGCAACTAAAAAAGCTGAAAAACCCTGGTTCAGGGTCACAGATTAGTTTTTTGTTTCAAAATTCCCCATGTTTGGCATATTATACTTGAGTTTTTCTGGATATAACATGTTGCCAGTATATTCCCACAAAAGTTTTAAAATAAGTTTAGAAAGTGCAGGATTGTTGTGTGGAACAGAAGCTTGCGAATTATTAATTAGCACTGCTAAATTTAGAAAGTGCTAAAGCTCCTGTCAGAATCAGATTCATTGTTGCCAGCTCTTGAGGTTTTCATGCAGTGAAGTGTCTTTTCTTGAAGGCCTGCCCATAAGTCCAGTGATTACACTAGAATTTCAACTTCCATTAAAAAAATTGCAAATTTAGGTGTCTTTCAAGAAGCTTGAAAATATGAATTATATATAAGCTGGTATGAAATGAAAGCAGCTCATGACCTTTAATGCAATTTCTTTATTTCAGAATAATAGAGAGCCGAACATTCTGAGTTGGGGAAGGAAAGCTTTTGTTTGACATAATAGGACTTCAGTGTTCTTTTTGTGCCAAATTTGATTTCTTGTTGATTGGTGTTTTTGCTGCCACAGTCATTGTCATCTCTTAGTCAAGACAGTCAGATAGCAGTCTGTGTTTTTCAGGTACAGAGCTTGTTTTCACTGGAAACTTGCCAGAGAGTATATCAGAGTAATACTTTTATTGACTGTCAAGCATGGTTCATAACATGAATGCATGGGAGGTACATGTCTTCCTTTTCTTTTTTTCCACTGTAATCAGTGGAAAAAACAACTCTCGGTATTCATCACATGATTTCTTCAATCTATTACTAGTGTTCAAAAAAAAGGAATTAGAAGGGACAATGTCAGATAGCTTGGTAACACCAATAGGGAAATGGTATCTCTTTCTAACCTTTCACTGGCCTCCTTCGCTTCAGAGCCCTTGTGAAACTGGAGTCTCTCAGAACATTCTGCATAACAGTTTTGTGAAGCTAATTCCTTGACATTTTATGTGAATTTTATCAATATTCTCAGACCAAACAAAAGCAGGCTCTTATGTGCATTTCTACTTGTGAAAAAAGGGTGAGCTTTTGTTGACTTCATTTCCCTTGTGTAGTACTTTACAAATGAGATGTCCCACCAAGCTGTAGTGTTTGCAGAGCAGGGCTCTGCTCAGACTAACTCTATACCAATCACTCTTTACATTCAAAATGACACTTTTAGAAATTGAACAGTGTCTAGAGAGGTGCTGTCCATCTATTCAGAGCCTCATTCACCTATGTAACATGTGTGTGAAGGTCATAATACAGTACTTGGGAAAGTCAAAATTCTTCCTCTTTTTCTGGTCAGCTACACATGATTTGGATGACCAGACTCATCACTGTCTCTCAAGGGCCTGTTGTATGTTTTGTTTGCATGTTTAGCACGAGTCACCTATGTACTGTATTCTAGCAGGAACCATCACATGTTGCAGGGTGTGTGAGTTTCAAATGAATGGAGGCTGAAATACTGAGTTGTTATTTCACTCAGAAACATTTTGCATACAAAGACTAAAGAAATTGTTTTTCATTGAAATCAATTTAGCATTGAAAAGCCCAAAAAGAGATTTCCCTGGATGCTTAAGTGGAATAGGTATACCATAATAAGTATGATTTAAATATATTTGTCTGTACGTATTAGAATACAGTACACCAATATATCAATACAAAAGCAATAAAATAAAAATGCTGAGCAGAGTTACAGTTTCATATTTTAATGCAGTGCTATTGTTTTTTTAGTGATTATTTTTATTACCAATATACCTACATGCTCCACTCATGGACAGGGAAATTACTATACAGGCATAAACAGAAAGATTCTTGTTCTCCAAAGACTTTACAGTGTAATTGTAAATCAGCTCTGTGCACTCAGCATACTCTGGGAAGCTGAGAGACAGCCCTGCCACATTGCTTCAGTGGAAAGGTGATTTCCTCTCAGAATAGTGCTGGAAAAATCCTGTATTAATAAACAGTACTCACACTATTTTATATACAGGGTTGATCCAGTAGCTGGATCTCATTTCTGTTTGCTTCTGAAGGGTGCTGGGGTATGAACCACTTAGGTGGGCTCCTCACAGGGAGTGCTGGGCAACCATCAGTTCATGTGCTGACAGGGTTGATTTATGAAGTGGGAAGCTGGGTTACCTCAGTGGGGGGTGACCAGCAATAATCAGTTCTTCTTTAATAGTGGTAGTTTTAGATTAGTGGTCACTGCAGTGATTTTGTAGACTCTTGTTCAAATAGTTATGCTATCACAAGGGGAACAATTTATGCAGTCCAAAGGCAAACTATTCAGGTGTTTCAGTGAAGATTTAAATACGTGTGGCTTGAATATTTTACCTTTAGGTTTTCCGTAAATGGAAAGAACCAGAATTATCCATGACTGTTATTGTTTGAGATAACAGCCAGAGGGAACACCCTCCAAAACAGAAGGCAGCTCTCACCAGCACTCCCTGCTCCCCGCACCGCCCGGCAGATGGACC
>VZRZ01002770.1:314565-343160 GCA_013398175.1 Climacteris rufus | reverse complement strand
AAAAAGCTGGCCGAAAAGGCAAGGGGAAGGAAAAAAAAAACCAGAGGGAAAAAACCCCTCTCCTTCTCCCCACTGTGTCGACCTTGTCCACCGCAGCTGGGAAGAAGAAAGAATCCCAGGGCCGTCACCTTATAAACAGTTCCACTGTGCAGAGATCTGTTCTTTTTGTCCCATGTAGAAACATAACCTTGTATTAAGGCTCCGTTGATGGTATGAATACAATATTGTGGGAAAATGATATAGTCACCCCAAGGCAATGACACTCGGCAAGTGTGAGCTACTGACTTTTGTGCTTGATGAGCAGAATGTGTGGGAAGGTAGACTTCAAACATTTTTATTTATTTTTATTTCCTCCAAAATACTGGAAGTGTGTTCTAACTTTAAAAAATATTGTTATCCGTATTAGATAAAGCTTTATGTCATACAGCATTGGATGATAGTTTTTTTCCTTCAGGCTCTGTGATCCTAACAGTTCTTAATTTTTTTCTATGCCTCAGTTAGCCCATCTTCTTAAGCTGATACAATGTAGAGACAAAAGTGGATAAAAAAATACAATTTACAGTAGCTGGGAACCTTCTCAGCAGTTGCCAGAGACTGAGTGCAGTACCTGTGGCTGATCTCCAAAATGTATGTGTTTGTTCCACTCAGTTTGATCAAGGCATAAATCAGAGAGGAGAATTCTTCCCACTGAACATTTTAAAGACAGATAGAGATGCAGATGGCTTCAGTAAAACACGAGACTGAATCTAAATGTGAAATGAAATATAGATGAAAGTGCCTCGTCTCAGACAGTTTTAATATTAATACCAACATCTCTTGGATGAAAAAGACCAATATTTTGTGGTTGTGACATTTTCCACAGGTACAAAACAAGCAGATTTCCTAGGGATATTTCTGAACTAGATGGACAAAAAAAAATTATTTTGAAAATGATGGTATGATTTTAGATTCAGTCCAGAACGATACATTAAGTTCCATTACCTGCCTACATTTCGGATTTTAAAAATAAAGAAGGATCAGCTTTTAATGGGTTTAGAAGTAGATATACAACACTCTGATTCTGCAGTAACTGTTGAACAAACTTGTTTTTGTTGCTTATATAAAAATTCTTCAGAATCAAGCATTCTATACAGACGGAGACTGTGAATTATCTCTTTGTCCTAGATAGCAAATGCACAATTTCTAATGGAATTGGATAGCATTAATAATATATAACTTTTCCACCATCTGCTGAAGAAGTCTTATGGGAAACTTTTTTACAGAAAACCAGGTCTGATTTGTAAAACCTGACTGAAGATCAGATGTTCTGGGTGTTTGATCTTAAAATGAACAGTAGATGGCTTCAGAGAACATTCCCACCAGTGATGGCCAGCTGCAGATAAAGACTGAGGGCACAACCACAGACCATACAGAATGGCCCCGAAGAGCTGATGTGGAAAAGTCAGATTTTCTTTTTTATTTTTATTTTTATTTTTTTTCATGCAATGCTAGTATAAGTCCTTTGTTCTCGTCTAACATAGAAAACCACAAGTGCAGTATTGTCTGCTTCTTTAAACAGGCTAAAGTGGTTATAACTCACAGCACAGCACTAGTAAACTGAATTATGTTAGAGATTATCAGACCTAATTAGAATATTTTTATATATGAAGGCATACTTGTCCCAGAAAATCCTTGACAAACACAAATTTGGTATTTAAATAGGCAGTTATCTTTTAATTTTGTGTCTAAAGAAAGAGTCTAAATTGTGTGACACCACTGGAATTATTCCAATATTGGGACCCAGTATTTTGTTCCAAAGAAAGAATCAAGAAAAGCTGTTTCTTTTTTCCTCCATCTGCATATATACATTTGTGTATATTTACATAAGTGTATGAGACAGTTTTTGTTTTCTTTATAATTAAAAAATAGATGTAAATGCTACTTCAGAAAAAATTGTGCTCCAAATAAACTGTATTTTAATATGTTAATGCATTTGTTACATTTCCATTTAAAGTTCTAGAGTTACATAGTCTTGTGGCCTGTCCTTAGCAAAGTTATTTCTCTCAAACCTTGAGACAAAATGAGAACATACCTCTAACATTTCAAGCAAGTACTTTCCTTTGTAATATTACATTTATAAAATGCTTCAATACTCATTCTTGGAATTTATATACTGAAAATGATGAATTTATCTGTAGAATCAGAGACCAGCTTTTCTCATGGTCCAGAATGTTATAAAATAAAAGAAACACTTGTTTATGAACTGTTTGATACCTTGCTGTTCTTTGTATGTATTTTTCTTTTCCTGCTTATTGTTCATTGGTGAATTATATCTCTAATAAGGGATGGTTGTTTTCTTTTCTTGTCTGTAACTTCCTGCACAAAATGTCATCATTCACTGCTATATAGACAAGTTAGAATTATGCAAATAATTTTAAATTATAAATTAAATTCCCCCTTTAAAGGAAGAAAAAATTATAACATGAAATCTGCTGGCCTATTATCCTACTCTGTCTCTTTTCCTCTCCTCGTATACATTCATGTATGTGCATAGATACAGTCACACGAGTTTCTTTATCTAGCTTTAGAGGCCAATAAATTTTACCTTTTTATTCCCTTCTGCAAAGGGAAAGAAAATAATCTATATGCATGGCATTAACTCTAAGCACAGGAGTAGTTTCCTCAGGATTCATTTGCATTTTTGAGGAGAACCATCATACCTACATGTGCTGACCATCTAATGAATGCTCTCAGAGATCTGCAGGTTTGCTGAATCAGAGCAACACATTGTCTGTCTAATGCTTCCCTAGCTCCTCTGATGATGGATATTGACAACAAGGAAGCTGCCCGGTTGTGTTGCTAATTTTTTATTTTATTTATAGGCCTTTTGTGTGTGTGTCACTTTTATGTATGATGTATTTCCATTGTTGATGTTGTCTTCTTTCTGCTCTCAATGGTGTTCCTGTGTCCCAGTAGATTCATGTGTTTGTGGCAATGAGAGAGACAGAAGTGATGACTCTCCTCCTAGGACACAGCTCATAAATTATCCCTTACAACCAAAGCATCAGACAAAGCAGTTTTTTCAAGTGATGCAGTTTTTTCACAGATGAGCTATGTCCAAAGGAATTTCCCTTTTCAGATGTTTATTAATGCATCTGTTTACTGATCTAGAGTGTGCGAACTGCAAAAAGGTCATCATTTGCAGGTGCAAATACACTTGCCAAAGTCCCCTGGAGACCAGCTTGATTTTGATCACAGTGGATGCTAGGTAAAACCCAAGGTCTTAACCAGATGGTTTCAACTGTTTTTTTCTGGTTGAAGTGTTACATTGAGTTCAAAATTTTATCTCCAGAATGAAGAAAGCACAAAATAAAAAATGAGAGAGACATGGAGGCAGAAATTAGAGCAATTAATATTACCAGCTGTGACTAAAGCTGCTATGAATATGGTGAGCTCAGAATATTTAACATATTTATTCCGAAAGATGTTTTAAATAACTATAATTATATAATTAAATGACTTCCCGTATAAAATTTTATCACATAGAATTAAAGATAACTACATTCCTTGCCACAAAATAAAGGTAATACTAATAGGGGAACAAAACTTGGGCTATTCTTTCTGCAAAAAATTTTAAAGAATGTAAAAAATGAAGAAAAAACCCCAACAAAAAATATACTAAAAAGTCTCTCTCATGGAGTCTATTTCTTTTTTTGGGGGGTAGAGGGTGGGAGGGAAGTAAAAATCCAGTAGATTATCTTGTTAAGAAATGCAAAGATTATATTCTGAGGAAATTAACTTTGAAGCTGCGTACTCCTTTTGTACACGTAGGGAGGAAAGCTGAAAGGGCTGGAACTTGGAACAGGGACAAGTTAGTTTTTGTGCTCCTGATTTCTGAGATAGTTCTTTTCTGGGGAATCTGAAAACATGGGGAAGAGTCACCATATTAAGGAAGCAGCAGGAGATCAGAGTGTCTGACAGGACACTGCTTGGAGTCTAATACATATATATCATTTGCATTAGACAGTTCTTACAAAAGTCTTGATTTTTGAGGAGTTGACACTTGCAAAGCACAAAAGACATTTGGATTTTTCTTTGGTTCCCCCAGAGGAAAATTCTAATAAATAATTCTTCCTTCTGCCCCCATTTTAACAAGAACAAAAACAAACCAAACATAAAATCCAAAACCAAAACAAAACAGAAGGCCAAGAGCTAAGGATAAAAGATCATTTGCGCAATGTCACTAAGCATATTTCACCAGGTAGGTTCTTTCTCCGTTCTTTTGCTATCACCTTTGGCTTAGGCACTGAAATCTTGCTTCGGTTTACAAATGTCCTGCTGAGGAAAAAGATCTGTCAGAGTCTGTGGACAATGGTCTTACCTATTTTTCATCAGAACACCCTAATTTTGTAATTGTTTCATACCAGTAGTCTATAGGACTCCTCACACTGCTTGTTCTCATTGGATTTCTCAAAGTAAAAGTCATGGGTACATCTACACTGCTCTATGTCTGCACACAAAAATTCACCAGGAAATAAATCTGCACTCTGCACTGGGTTGGCCACATTGCTTTATTCTAGCCTTGCTGACTCTGTTTTTTGCACCATGTCAGATTCCTGAGCAACCTTACCAGCACAGATGGATGAGCTCCTGCTGCCTCCTTGGGTTGATCTGAGGAAGAACCAAGTTATAAATGGTTTTAACACCCCTGTGAAAGACATTTTATTTTACTTATTTAAGGTATTGTACAGTATCCCACATAACCATATAACATTGCCTTTTAGTTTTGAAAGTGGAGGTTGTGTGTAAAGCTTGTGCACATTATGAAAGCTTTTTCTAGGAAACCAGTGGAATGGCCTTACATTGCATGAAAGGATTTGAAATAAATCAAGTGAATCATATTTTGTATACTTTATAAGACTAAAGAAAACAAAAAGTGGTTTTAAAAACAATATATTTTCTCATTTAAAATCAAATTTCAACATTCTTAAGATTGGTGAAGTGGCTGAATTTTTGAGGAACTGATTGCACAAAGAGAGGGAGAGTGTCTGCAAACTCTTACAGTGCCCTAATTCAGGTCTCCTGGTGACTGCACCTGTAGACACTTTTGGCCCCTGATGAGGACTGTGTCATTGTGAACCTATTGTAAAAATAATTGATGCAGGCAAAAAGTAATATTCAGTCAGCAAGATGTTTCGCTGTTTTCTTCAGATCATACAACACCAATTTTAAATCAATGCTTTTATTCAGCACACTGTAAGGAGGAAAGCTGAATTCCCCTCTGTTATGTGCAGATTTGCTCTCTGCTTGTTTCCAATATACATATCAGCTACACAAAGCTTGGGCAGCCCTCTTTTAAAGGTCTGTGTAGGTTTCAGCTTGTCCTTTTTCTTGTCATTTTCAGTGGCTTTCGGTACCTTTCTTATTTCTTTATTAACCTTTATTCACTGGGTTTTATTTGTCCCAATCAATAGTAAGTGCACACCTTTCTGTTTTGGACTCTCTGTGGACTATAATACAGTTTTGTTCCCCTGATTGAGTTTTTCTATTATCGCTATTTCTGTTTTCACTCTTAAAGCTTGCCTTTCTTTAATTCACTTTAAACAAACATCTGAATAGCTGTAAAGATAATACCAATACTGTCAAGAACTCATTGATCTTTCAACTGAAGTTGCTGAAAGGCAAGCTGTCTAGTTTCTCCCTGTTTCGGTTCTTAATTTTCTGATTATTTTGATAGTTTAGAAGTTTTAGTAGCAATGAAGGTGAACTCATCCTTGCCTTTTCATGTACACCTCCTTTTTGTGTTAGTCCCAGACAATATGGCACTGTCAGAAAGTGTTAGATACAAATTTTTGTGTTGTCTGAAACCATTTCTGAACTGCAAGCTGGAAACAGCAGTTTGAAAGTCTGTCCTGGACTAGTTTTGCATGTTGTGTTAATGCTTATCTTCATTATGGTTATTTCTGCCAAATATATTCTGCTTTTCAGACAGTTCCAGACAGTTCAGCTTTCCTGAAGGGAAAGATCTGGGCATTAGCTGTTGAGGTAAATAGCTGGTCACTAAGAATGTGAGAGGACAGAATTAACATGTAATGAGTTATTTTTTGTACACAGAAATTCTGTTATATTGGACTAGGTACAGATAGCCAGGTTCTGTACTTTATATTTTTATACTCTATTTTCTAGTATGTATTTCAGATGCAAACTTTAAAAAATCACAGTCTTTTCTAGGATAGAGGATGGTGATGACTTGAGGGTGGGTCTGCACCACAGAGAGGAGATGCGAAGGTCCCTGAGCAGTTGCAGCTGTGCACCATTAAGTCTTTAAAACCCAGCAGTGTCTTCAGGGTTGGGTATATGCTGTGCTCACCAAACACCATGCTTTTGGAGCATGAGCAGAGCCATTTCAAATATCTGTGTCCCTGATGTGTGAGGAATAGCCCTAGCTTTTACAGTCATGTTTGCTCACCAGGTTCTTCCAGCTGGGCCAAAAATCAGAACTTCACACATCCATTCATTGCAATAACATGCTTATCTGACTAATATGGTCTGCTGGCTTCCTTGCAAGAAATTAAATAAATCTTAACTTCTTTGTCTGAAGCAGAATAGGAGAATAATGAAATGGCTTTATCAGGTTTGTCAGCTTTGGAACCCATAAGGAATTTCGCTCTGTCAAATTAGTAGGGATGTTTTCTTTTGTTGCCATGTGGTGTAGTGAGATCTATGTTGCAGATCATTTGGCAATTTATCTAACCATGCACATGGGAAAGAGCAGTTTCAAGGAGCAGGTCCAGGCTGTGCTTTATGTTATGCCTCATTATGTGGTGATTCTCTTGGTCTCTTCTGTTCCTTTCTTCTGCTTCTTCTTTGAGAACTTGAACAGTATGAATGGATCAAATAAGTCTGAGTTCACCTCAAAATCTTTGTGGACCATGAACATTATACGGAGTCCAGTATATAATACAGCAGAAAAGGTCTTAATGTCATGGTTTAAACTCATGTCTCTCTGCATGTTATCCTAAATCATCTGACAGATGTAGGTTATCCTACTCTGGCATAAAGCCAACCCATTTAATGTAAATAAACTCTTAAGCCTAATAAATAATACATAAATGTAACAAAAATACCCTAACAAAACAGACAAATACCCCACCAAAATATAACCCAAATAAAGAAACCAAAAAAACCCCAATCCAAAATACTCTGGGACCTCAATATCAACAGTTATTTTACTTCAGTATTTTTCTAACACTAAGATATAATTTCCCAGAGTATATTCCAAGCTGAAGGCACAAGAAAGCTCTTTTGGCCACTGACATCTACACAATATGTCACCTTTAAGGGAGCTCAACTATCAAAAGCTCTATGATTGGCTGCAGAAATGCACAGGCCTGCCTGAATGAGAGCTGCTGATTGCAGGTCCAGAACTTCCAGCAGTGATACAGATAATGAAATATAATTTCAGTGTATGTATTCTTTTGCATAGAAAACACAATTACAGTGAAGCATGAAGGCTCTTGTATAGTGCAGATGGTGTGATAAAATTTGAGATGCATGGAAAAAGGAAGAAGAATTTTTCATTTTAACTTACCAAAGCAGTAAAATTATAATGGCATCATGCTGTAAATATTATTGAATACTGCAATATATTAATCTGAGTGTTTGCATATGTATACATACATGGCTACCTACTTTATCTCATTTATTTGTCTTTACATCTATCTAACAGCTGTACCTCTTTATGCTGAAATAATAATGTGACCACAGATACACAGTTCATGTTCAGAGTTTCAGTCTGTAAAGGCACCTGTCTGTCGCAATAAGGACACGAAAAGAAGGAGACTGACACCTGTTAAGAGAACAACCAACAACTGCCCCAACATGGGGCCAAACTTTATTATATATGTGTCTTAGAAATCACAGTGGATTGGAGGAACAACCTCACCGCCCCTCAATCATACTGGTCAAAGGAAATGTCCATCAAACTTCTGTGCCCAGGAGAAAGGAATGTAAATAATAAGCTACCGTTACAAAAATATGGTCATGTTTACAGGGAATGTGTGAGAAACAGATACAGAAGAATGAAAACATCAGAACTGCAAAACTCAGGGCAACACCTGTCATTAGTTAAATTTACTACTTCCAGATTGAAGTTTAATGACCTCGCTGACACTGTAGCTTTAATGTTCCTCTGCTCTAAGAGATACATTGTCAGACAAAGTATCTTTGAACTGGAGAGGGAATAAGAAAATCCGGAAAACAATCAGAGTGCAGTACAGCATTTTGGAAAGCAGTGTTAGAAGTCAATTTGGGGTTATAGAAGAGAAGTAACTAAACTTGTCTCT
This sequence comes from Climacteris rufus, assembly GCA_013398175.1. NCBI lineage: Eukaryota > Metazoa > Chordata > Aves > Passeriformes > Climacteridae > Climacteris > Climacteris rufus. Next base: position 334,836 of record VZRZ01002770.1, on the reverse strand, counting down.
GTGTTATGCAGCAAGGAGCTGGCAGATCCTTTGGTGTGTAGGTGGGGGGCCACAAATTGGAGCAGCAAAGTGATTTTAATTCTAACTCACAGCAGTGGTGAGCCTGGTACGGAAATATCATGTGCTACTCTGGTATAGACATTTTCTAAAAGGATGTTGGAATGGTGGTACAGAAAAGAACTGTAAAATGCCCTTCAGAGACTGCACAATCTCTGAGAGATAATTTGATTATAGTGTATAAGTATCTTCAAGGGAAAAATACAGAACACTGAACCAATGACTGGGAGCTGCAGACAGACAAGTTAAAATTAAAATGAAGTACAATATTCTTAAAAGTGAGATTGATTAACCATTGGAACAAAGGAAGTGCAGGAGTTCTCATTGTATGGCGTTCTTCAATTCAAGGCTGAATGTCCTTTCTGAAAGTCAAACACAACTTATGGGACTCAGGGAGAAGTAACCAGCAGAATCTGAATGATCAGTTTAACAGAGTCTGTCAGAACACCCATAGAATTTTCCCCTTCTACTCTTCAATTTCTTAATGTGAAGCCATGTATTTCACAACTTCCCTCAGATAAGTTGATTTCAGGGTCACATCTCTCAAAATCACCCTCACATCAGACAAGGGAATTCAGAAGAATTCAACCTGTGTTCTCCTCTGAAAATGATTTCACATTTCTCTCTGACTGATATTATTGATATCAAAATACCCTTTGTACTGTTGAATGTTTCTTGTATTGCCTCAAGGATCAATATTAGTGACTCTTGATGTATATAATATGATATAAAGGCTTTCTGTCCTAAGTATAGCCCTCACAGACAGACTGAAAGATACAAGACTCTCTATGTGAAAATTGGTTGTTCAAAGTCAGTGTATGTCCACCATAGCTTAACTCTAATGAAAACCTCCTGGACTGTGGTGGAATCAGGAAAGCCCTGCCTCTATAAGTGAAATATTTTAATTCTATGCTTAAAGTTTCTTCTGGTATTTGCAATTTGTGTTGCACCTTATGACATTTAATTTAGGAACTCCATCATAGCCTAGGCAGAACTGCACTATGAACTATAGAAACACAGAGAAAAGTTTGTATATTAAAGTAATGCTCTGTACAAAACCTTGGTGCACCATCACATATAGGATGGAAACAGGCAACCAATTCAATGTCAGAGAACAAGTTATCGCCCATTAGCTGATCTGTGTGAACTGTCTGCACATACCATCTTACTGAGTGTTAAAAACTTATAATCTCAATTATCTGGCCTTTGCTGTGGGATAGGAGTATATATAGGGATAATTGCCATGGACCAGTTGATGCATGGTTATTTGCATCTCCGTGAAATGTCTATTTTAAATCTGTTTTTCTCCTGCTAGCTCGACACACCTGCAGGAGTTACTCAACTCAAGAAATATACACTTATGTATGTTCAAGAGAAACACTTGATCACAGCAAAAAGATGCTATGCTTTTTCTTTTTCCTGGACAAATAAGAGCTGCAGTTGAAAAGAAAATCTATCTGCTACAAGCTAATGGCAGACATTAAACAGAGATCACAGTTCATGACAATACTTCCTTGTGTGGAGTCTAATAAAAATAGAAAAATTTTCATTTGCAAAGCAAAATATTGAATACTCAGTTTTGGACAGTTTTTCCTTAAAAATATAAAAACATTTGACAATTTTGCTGAACTCTTGATATAGCATGTCTTGGGAGAAGGGGAAGCAGCTGTAAAGAGTTGACAGAACTGGAATTCTTGAACAGTAATGATAAATAACCTATACAGTTATGGTTGAAAGTGCACACCACCTTGGAGTTATCAGCAATGGTAAACAAAATAATGTTACTAGCACCTGTAACTCCTGTAAGAGACAACAGAAAATGTATGTTTCTTTCTAGACAAATCTTCAACAAGACATTTTGAAGCATGTGAAGCATTTCCAGCATTTTTGCCATCTAATTTCTTGTTAAAATCTGAAAAGTGAGCTAGATGCTGTAAATGTGTCCAGAGAGTAGTTGTCAATGGCTCAATGTCCAGTTGGGGATCTGTGACAAGTGGTGTCCCTAAGGGGCCAATACTGGGACCAGTATATTTAATATCTTCATCACTGACATAGAGAGTGGGATCAAGTGCACCCTCAGGAAGTGTGCAGATAACACGGAGTGGTGCAGCTGACACACCTGAGCAATGGGTTGCAATCCAGGGGGACCTGGACAAGCTGGAGAAGAGGACTCATGTGAACCTCACAAGGTTCAACAAGCACAAGCACAAGGTACTGCACCAGGTTTGGAGAAACCCCTGGTACCAATACAGGCTGGGGATGAACAGATCATCCCCAGGGCAGCCCTGCTGATAAGGACTTGGGGTGCTGGTGATGAGAGGCTGGACACAAGCTGGCAAATCACACTCACAGCCCAGAAAGGCAGCTTGGGCTGCATCAAAAGCAACATGTGCAGCAGGGTTAGAGAGGGGATTCTGCCACTCTACTGAGTTCTTGTGCGACTTTCCCCAGAGTGCTGCATCCAGCTCTGGGGTCTCCAGCAGAGGAAGGACATAGACCTGTTGGAACGAGTTAAGAGTATGGGCATCAAGATGATTAGGGGAATGGAGCACCTCTCCTATGAGGAACAACTGAGAGAACTGGATTTGTTTAGCCTGAAAAGAGAAGGTTTTGAGGTGAATTTAATGGAGTCTTTAAAGATTTAAAGGGGTTTATAAGCACCACAATGACAGACTTTTCAGTAGGGCCTGTTGTGATAGGACAAGGGTCATGGTTTTAAACGAAAAGAGGACAAATTAAGATGAAATATAAGGAAGGATTTTTTTTAGGATGGGCATGGTGAAACACTGGAACAGATTGCCCAGGAAGATGCCCCATTCCTGGAAACGTTAAAGACCAGGTTGGACTGGGCTCTGAGCAACCAGCTGTACTTGAATATGCCCCTTTTCATCTAGTTGGACTAGATGACTCTTAAAGGTCCTTTCCAACTTGAACAATTCTCTGATTCTATGACTACATGATACTATGATGATCTTTCTGCTCCCAGCCTCCTGTAAAGTACCAGTTAAAAACAGAAACAACAAACCTCTTCAAATTAGTAGAGTGGATTTTATTTTTTTGTAAAGCTGATAGTATTCCAGTTTCATCTTTTTTATATGTAATGTCTAAAATATTGTTTTATGGATACATTCTGTTTCCTTGTCCTCTTTATTCTCAGAAACTGCTTTTCAAATTCAGGTCTACTTCTAATGCCTTATTTAAGATGTTGTACTACCATTTTATTATTTGTCACATACTTCCTAAAAATTCTTTGGAAATAACGTTGAACTATTTCTATCAAGTGCTTTTGTAGTTGCATCTTCAAAATATCGAGATCTGGAAACCAACTTTAAAGCCCTCTTTGACATCAATAAGAGGTATAAATAGCTGGTTTCACAGTTTGCTGTTTGTAAATGGATGGATATTTCCCTAAATCCTTTTAAGGAAGAGCCCCAGAAAACAGTACTGCTGGATTGGATCTTACACTAGAGTATGTAAAAAAAAGATAGGAGGAAATTGAGTTATGGTGGAAAATGGGGGAAAGGAGCTAGGTTTATTTATGGGATAATGCACCTTTTATTTTCCCAATTCCCCTTTATTTTACCTGTTGTTATACAAGTAAAATGATTCAGTGAGATCACTGTACTCTGGCTCAAAAGGCAAAAATGATTTGCTGAACTGGGTGAGACTAGGACTTTTGGTTTCCATTTCATTTCTTGTAAGGGCTTTCCTTATAATAATCTCTACTTTCTTGATTCCCAATGGAAGCCCACACTGGAAAAAAAAAATTAATAAATTTAAATGACTTATCTGCATAATACAGAATCAACCTACCACTCTCAAACTCACAAATCATGAAAGTTGGTCCAGTTAATTTGCATAATTCCATAAGGTTTTAAGACATTTTCCAAATGAGAAGCAACTGGAGTTTTCAGTCCTTAAAAATGTTAAACTGAAATTAGTATTAAAGAAGAGATATGTTCAGTTCTTAAAATATTCTTGAGTCACTATTGTCATTTCATGGTCAATGCCAGGTCTGTTCTGCTAATAATTTTTATGCCAATTATTATCCTGAGACTTATCTGGTCTATTACTCTCTAAAATAAAGATGAGTTTCACTGGCTTGTGTCAGATATGGTCCCAAGGAAGGGAATAGCTGAAGGCAATTTATCCCAGAACAACTTCCATCTACTTGCTTTGAATACTCAGGGACTTGCAGATTCATGTTTCCCTTGATCAGGGACTGTTAACTCCATTGAAGTACTGTGATTTCCACAAATGGATACCAAAATGAGAAGATTAAGCTAATTTTCTTTTATGATCCAAGCCTGGATTTGAGTTTAGGTCTTGAAGAATATGAGGACATAAGGCTAATACTCTTTTTCATTCTACTGTTCAATTGCTTTTTGTTTCCGCTTAGCTACCCTGTGCCTTACTCACAGATTTATGTTGTAGATTTAGGTCACTTCCAGGGTTTTACATCTGGAAATAAAATTTTGCTATAAAATAGTAGCAGTCATGGGAAAGCCTATTTTAATGTTACAAACATAAAAGCTGCATACATTATTTTAGGTTCAGAGATAAAATGAAGACTGGTGTTGTGAATCTATGATACAGTAAGAGAGCAAATGAAGAAGTTACATCTTGTTCTGGTGTCATACAAAACAACAAAATAGACAACTGAGCTGGGGATTTTCATTTCAATTTCCAGGAAATTTTCCTTTTCAATATATGTGGAAATGGGGAGCATTCCTTACTTCTGTCTGACTGCAGTCTAACCTAAATAGTCAAGGACACTGTACGAATTGAGAGAATGGAATATTAATTTATTTATTCACTCATTCCTGTAAGAATTGAGAGAATGGAGTATTAATTTATTTATTCATTCATTCCTGTAAATCTTTCATTAAACCAATGTGCAGATGCTGCTGAGGGTTGTGCTTCATACCTTTCCATTTTCTTATTGAGATTTTTTTGTATTACCTATACCTGCTCTTGATATTCAAGTTATTGTGAAGAGGGATTTGCCTTAATAAATGAAGATGTGAATCTCCGAGATACTACACTGTAAAGAGGAAGATTATTTGTGAAGCTTGTTAATTTGTCTAAAAAGTGTAGTATTCACATTAGTGATTTACTGATAAAGGCTTCATTGTATATCCTGAGCAATACTTACTTTGTACATTCTAGTCATTATACCGACCATAAGTGGCTTCTTAAAAAATATGTTTACAAAGGCTTTTGTAGATAAACATGAGAAGTATATTAAAGAAAAAGCATTGAGACTAGTGGTGTAGAATACACATTCTATGTTTCTCAGCTGATGTTCTTACAGAAGTGATTTTCTTCAAAGGCTTTATCACAGCCATAAGCATGTACATTCAATGCACAGCTGTTTGTTGTGATCTAAGAATTGAATTTATATTGTGGAATGAAATTTATGAAATTACTTCCCAAGGTGTATGGTTTGCTTTGATCCCACATTTAAAGAAAACAAAATCAAACCACTCTCTATGTAACTAACCCCACATTTTAGTAGTAAGAGTGATTTTAAAAAGCCTGAAGACACTTATTCTCATCCACCCACACTTTTAGATGTGTTACCTTAAACCCCAAAATTGTTCTGAAGTAATCTGACTATTTTCTGCTTCACACCGCAGAGAATAAATAAAGAGAAGACCTGCTCTAGTTCCTAAATAAGGGCCTCTGGATTTGTATTATGACAGCTAAGATCCTAATGCAAGGAAATATAATCAAACAGAATCATAAATAGATCTGTCATTTTAAAATAAGGTGGAGGTGTTATGTGCTGGTACAACGATGCAGTTCAATAATTAAAATGATTATACAACAGGTGGCACTCAACAGCACATAAAATCCTGTGCATCAATCATTCAGGAAAGGCAATCAATTAAAGTAGTTAGTGAAAGTGCAAGACAGAATATTAAAGCCTTAAAGCTATGTAATAAAGTCTCACATTTCTTTTTTTGTAACAAAATTTAAAAAGGAGAAGTTTACATAGGAATTTAAAAAGATTCACTGTGACTCTGGGGCTCTATGAGAAATTAGTGGTCCTAAGTATTTGGGAAACTGTGCTTGCTACAGTGGTATTCAACAGATATTTTTTCAAATAACAACATAGAAGTTTGATGTCTAAATATAATGTCCTTAATTTATATTAAAAAAGGATTTAGTTTGATTGTTTAACTGATCTTTATCATAGCAATTAGAATCTCCTTGGTATTTGAAGTAAGCAAAGACTGCAGTTCCATTTGTGATGGTAGCCTGCAGAGAGAACAAGGCTCACTGACATCAGTAAACATTCCCGAAATGCAAGAATAATAGACACTCTTAAAAAGTTCCTAGAGCTCACATAATTCTTTTTTTGGACCAAAACTTCACTCATTCTCCCCACCTTTTAACAAGCGTTCAAGGAATGTTTCATAACATAATTATCTCTAGGTGTAATAAGTACAAAATGCCTTGTTAACAATCATGCCATTGCAAAAATATTAATAACTGCTCTATCAATAACTTTCCATCATCTTTAATGGAAATAATATTCAGAACTATAGTACTGGTAGTGTCTGAAAATGGCATGGTTTACCACTGTGGAAGATGTTAGAAACTATCTTTTTTGTGGTAAACAGTCCTGGTCTGTAATGTCTGCCCTAAAGATCAGATCTTCCCTTGTACAGGTCTGCAGGGGCCAAGCTCAAATTATGTGTCTTTGTACAAGAGGGAAGAGCATCAGGGCCAGCATCTCTCAGTTTCAGAAAAATTATTCTCCTTGACTTCTTTTATCCTATTAAATCCATCTAGTTATCTGCAATGGGCAGAACAGAAAGATTTGCTTTCTCAGTCACAGAGGGAATTCTAAAGGACTTTTGTTTTGTGTTTCTCCTTCTGCTGTTATTCTGCCCTTAATATATGTATTTTTTCTTACTATGTATGTTAAAGGACTACTATTCAGTACTGGTTTTGGCTGAAATAGAGTTATTTTTCTTCGCAGTAGCTGGTATGGGGTTATAGTTTGCATTTGTGCTGGAAACAGTGTTGACAACTTGGGAATTTTTTTATTACTGCTAAGCAGTGCTTGTACAGAATCAAGGTCTTCTCTGCTTCTCACACCCCATCCCACCAGTGTAGAAGGATTTGGGAGGAGACACAGCTGGGACAACTGACCTCAACTGACCAAAGGGATATCCCACACCGCATGACATCATGCTCAGCATGAGTGAGCAGCTGCGTGGTGCTGAGCTGACTACCAAGGCTAAACCCACAACACCTTACCTGGGGAAAACAGACAGGCAGCTGTTTCTGTTTCATGTACACTGGTGGTTTTTACTCTGTGTCATTACAGCACACTTCCTTTGCGTGCAGTGCAGAGGTGCCCAGTGGTACTGAGGGAGGGGTTCTTCACACTGCACTGCCTTCCATATGTCGGCAAGACAGGGCTGTGCCTCTCTGGCTGAGTCTGCCAGCTTCATGCCACGCCATGACATTTGATTCTCTGCTTATACCTCTTGACATCTTCTAGACTTGCAGGGTAGCCTTAAAGAAAAATTAATAAATAAGGAATAAATAAATAAGGACAATTTGCTGTGTTAAAGTGCATTGTTAAGAGCAAAGAAACAAATAAATGGCTGACCCTGGTAAGATATGAACTATTTCTTTTATTCATCCACTTAAACAGGAGAAATTAGCCTAGTATATTCTGTTCTGCATGTAAATTATTCTTCTTAATAAATATTCTGGGAATAGTTTTATACTTTTTGGAAGCGTGAAGTCCCCTGGTTATAAATCATCTATGTTCCATATGGCACAGACATGTTTTAAACAGTTCACCCACTGGAAAAAGCTGTATATTGTTTTTCTGAATGTTTTTCCCTTGCCCCCTAAATTTATAAATCATACTGTCACCTTCCTGGTTTGTGGTTTATTTTCTAAATTTTTGTGTGTCTGCACAGAGGGGGGAAAAAGCAAGAGGTACCTGGTCTTTTCTTGCAGCTGTACTATTTCAGCTGGAATAAGTGAAGAAAGGCTCAGACTGTGTTAAGGATTCAGCTCAGTTTTCAGATAACCTGCATTGCTATTGAATACCTTTCCTTAAAACAAGTGCAAAGAGCGTTTGATTGCCTACCTAAAAATAGTTCCTTTTAATGGAAAGTAGGGGATGCTGAACCTGCAAAGGAGAGTGTGGGAAGCAGCTGGAGCTGTGCTGGCCTGCATGCAGCCATAGAGGATGCTATCAATAGTAACCTGGGTGATTTGGTCTGATCCCAAATGATTAGGCACTTATGACAGTCACAACCCCTGCCAGGTTTTAGGTCTCCTTCAGCAAATGACCTTCAGGATGCCCTATAGTAGGAAGCCTTTCAATACTACTTCTGGAAAAAGGAAAATATTTCTTTTATTATTATTTTATTTCAGCAGCTTACTTTTAATAAAATGCTCAGACTGCAGATTAATGCTTGATGTAATTATATTTCTGTCCCTTGGAAAGGATACACGGATTGAAAAGGTTGGTGTGTGTGCTGTTGAAATATCATGCAGCTATTATGGCATAACTTGTACAGAGTGCATTGCTCTTTCGTACATGTTTTCTCCAGCTTCTCTTGCTGCACTAGAACCCTCTGTTTTTTTGATGCGTTGTTGCAGCACAAGTTTATCAGGAATATAATGACGAGATGCTCACACACTGACAGAGATGGCAAAATGGCACAGATGGCGCAGTTTCATTGCCTTTTTTACAGAGGTAGAAATAGGAAACAGGAAACAAGTCTAAGATAAAGGTGCACCAATAAAGAAATTATAAACAGAGTCTTACATTGGAGGGAGCAAGGATTTGGGTCCGGACTCAGAATCCCAGAATCCCTCTCCTCAGCTCCCTCTGGGGGCCGGAGACACCTCACAGCCCCATGGGGATCACTTCCAGGCCCTTACAGCCTGTCATGTGATCCCACAATGCATGAGTTACAGAAGCTCTCAATTTAGAATTTTGCTCCTGTTCTCACATATAACATACCTCACTTCTGGAAGTGGCCCAGAGGCTCATCTTAATGATTTTATCACCTCTTGTTTTATGATTTTGAATAATGTATAAGAATATATGTTGTTTCAATGATAAATAGCAAGATCATAAACAAAATACATCCTATTAAACTAGTCAGAGATTACTGAGGCAGGGAGGATTGTCAGCTTTGTACAAGTCCGAGACATCGGAATACTCTATAGTTAATGCAGCCATCAAAATCATATAGACATCCAGCTTCAGATTACTTTGCTCAGAATGATGCCAGGTGCTTTTCATCGTTCCCCCATTGCTTTTCCTGTCTGAGCCTGTGAATCTGAACCCACTTACTTCCTAGAAACTTTGTGACGTCAGTAGCAAAATATTATTTGCATGAAAAATCTCACTAAAGAAAACGATGTCACCACTGGTACTGCAAAAAGGAATATGAGCTTTCAGCCTAAAGCTGAAAAAGGGAGCAATATGTGAAATTCATAAAAGCCTATGACTGGAAGCAATGTGGAGAGTAAATTGCCAATTGATTCCATTAATTAATTAATTAATTGATTATAAATAAATAAATACTATTTTCCCTGACTTCACCTCTTAATTTTGTGCCAAAGTGTAGAATATCTCACAGTTCACAACTATCATGAACAAGGATTTCTTCAGGAAAGCAAATCCTCCCCATTCCCAGGTCCTATCAAACCTGTCAAAGTGGTTTGACATTACCTGTTGATGAAAAGTAGAGAATAAACATTTTGTTTTCTTTTGTTTGCAGCCTTTGTTTTGCTTTACTAAACTGCCTTTTTCTTGGCACATGAGTTTTTCCTGTTTTATTTTCTCCCCTACCTTGTCCTGCTGAGGATGGGAGTGATAGAGGTTCTTGGTGAGCACCTGGCATCCAGTCAAGGTCAAACCACCATGGTGTTGTAAGAAAAGAACCTCACAGACTAATTGAGTTGCAATAAAAGGATTTGTAGCTAGTCTGCCTAAAGATGAAAAAGGCTAGAGATGGAAATCACTTCAGGCTTGGAAACAGAAAGAAATCTTTAATGAAATTAAAACATATGAAAAGGTGTACACTTCATAGGAAAAAGAGCAAAAAATCTAAAGTTCCATAAGCACTAAATATAAAAATTCTTTTGTTAATAGCTATAAGATGACCTGAAAACAAAAATCTCTTTTTTCTAGGCTACCAGCAGTCATTTGGAGACTGTCACTACATTTTTATATACACTATCCTGTTAATAATGCCTGCATGAATGAATATGCAATAGGAAGAAAAAAAGAAAGTAAAAGAAAAAAATAATTATAAACAGTGGGCCCTGAACCTATTGTGTGCTTCCAAATCTTCAGTTTTTGTGGATTTCAAAACTTTGGTCAGACGTATTTAGAAAGGATCTTCTCCCTGCAAGGAATGAAAGACACCAATCTAAAAATTACATAGATTGGAACTAACCACCTAAACAGAGAAGCAATATTTGACATTTATATCTCATCTTGGTTTTTTGCTTGGTTTTTTTAGTGTGGTGTCCCTAAGCCAACAGGGATAGATAAGCCCTTTCTGCTTTCCCAGAGCATTCTCTCTTTAGGCAAATGCATAGGTTACAAAGGCTCTGACAGTGTCTGGTTGTGGTGCATAATCATATTGCTTTATTATTACAGGGGATTATCTCAAATGATGTCAAAGCTAAAACATTGATCTACTGAGATCCAGTGATCTGTCACGGATAATCTTTGAATCCTTTCTAATCATCTCAACATCTGCAGCATGAAGCAGGTCTATAGTGTTTCTGGAAGTCTTTTACACTCTCTCTCTTAGTGCTTTGCACTCACAGCTTCCACTGTAACTAGTTAAGCTACACCTGTGGCTAGGCAGCCCAGTGCTCAAACTATTCTGTCTGCACTCTTCATCTCAGCAAGCTCCATAAAATGCTTGTGGCTTTACTTCCTAAAAATGGATCTATTTACTTCAATTCTAGATGTTACTTGGATTCTGGATATTATAGCACTTCTCCCCTAAAGAGGAGGGGGTCCTCATAGAGCCCAACAACAACTGGATGTTCAATTAGAAATCACTCTTTTAACTACATGTTTTGAAGAAGGCAAGCAATGATTGTTAAGGGATGTACTGATTCCATTGTGTGATTCAGATTTCCTTGCATTTGAGCTAAAATAGTGATTATTGAAAGGTGCTTGATTATTTGCTCAATGAAAGACTGGAAAGTTAAGTTGACTTGTAACAAAAGTTGTCCAGTCTTCTTGAATACAGCAAAAAAGAAGAGGGAAATAATCATGCTGTCTAGTTACTGTACATGCAAATTTGAAAGCGCTTGTCTTCTTTCATCTAGAATTCGAAATACACTGTCAAAGGAGAATTTGCATAATGTTATATGCAATGACTAAATTTTCCACAATGGGAATATCTGTACTCGTGTTGCTTCCAGCAACATTCCTTCACTTCTGTTTTAGTGGATGATTGAATTAGAGAGGATTATCTTGCTAGTATAGCAAGAGCTATATATAGTATAAGTATACATAGATCTTAGTGCACCTTGATTCAAAGATCTTGTGATCTGTTTGGGGTTCAGCATTTTTTATGACGAAACAGATCTTTACTTTGCTTAAAATGGCACACTAACGCTGTGGCCTAGTCAGTTTTAGCTAATGTCTGTATTGGTAATTTAGAGCGGGAAAACTCCATGATTGTTAACTTCTTTCCTGCCCTGAAATATGCTCTATATATTATATACAATTATTTAAGCTAATCTGGTACAAACTGAGATTAGCTGGCATTGATTTACAAATAACAAGAGAAATCATACTTATGGTACACACTTGTGTTTGTTGATATAGCCTTCCTTCAGAATCAGAGAACAGGTTCTTAGTATTAAACAGTTTCTCCCGTGGATAGAAAATTGCTCGCTGCAGAACACCATCACAGATGTGAGTCTATCTGCAGTTGGATAGAAGTCTGCTCTGCCAGATAAATGTCAAGGCCTGAATAGTCCTTTTGTGTCAGAAACCCTTCTGGGTGGAATATGGAACAGATTTTGAACAGGAAAGGAAAGTATTTCAGGCCAGATGGTTAATCTGATGGAGTCATAGTCTGACGGAAGGAAAGAGTAGTATTGTGTAGTTTAGCAGTTAGGTCAGGGAGAGAAGAAAGCCCTTTTGCTAAGTTAATGGAGATCCATGATTGTGCTGGACTCCAGGGTAATATGACAGTTCCTAATAATACATAAGGGGAAATAGCTAATATAGTGTGACATAGTTTTCATGCTGTTTTACTGTTTCAGCATTTCCTGAATGTCAATGGCTGAGAACCATATTCTAGCAAACAACTCCTTATTATTTGAAGTTTGTATTTCTATCTCCATATATGTGATCTGGAATTGGTTGTCTTAATCTGTTCTTGCAATTTTTATGAGACGTGTCTCATCCATGTGAAATTCTGGAGAGGGGTTTTCATTAGATTATAGAATTAGAAAGGGCTTATTAATTCTATGGAAAAGATTGCAACTGAAGTTACCAGCTCCTATTATAGTGTGTCTAACTTGTCATCAAACGCAGTAATGTATATTATCAACAATTTATTATAGAAGAGCAAAAATCCTAAAGATGGTTTAGGATTTTAGTTAAAAGGGCTAAGAAAGCCACAGCATCTTGGACAAGGAGGCAGTGAAAGGCAGCAACACATCACTCCTGCTGAGATCCTCATTTCCTGCTATCTGGGCCTCTCAGAAAGGCTGATGCACTCCCTGATAAGACACCTGCCATTTCTGAGAGGCAGTGTCTTCTGGTCCTCACTGATGCACTTTGACCTCTTTGATGTATAAGGTAATAAAGAAAAATGAAGGCTGTCATGCTGCCCTCAAAACATTGTCAACTTTCTCATCAGAGTGTTCCTTGAGAAATCAGTACCCCGGTTATATGTTGGTGTTCTATTAGTACAGAAAATGAATGTAAATCTGAAAATAAAATGCATGAATAACAGGTTTCATTACAGCATCATAAAAGAACCTTGATGAGAGAGCTCAGCGGGTTGTGTTTGGAATATGTCTGTGGCGAGTACCCAGGAAAGGAATTTATTTACAAAATATTTAGGCAGTTTGTGGAAGTTCTAATTAACCTCTTCATCTGTAAATGTGATCTATGATTTTGAAGACTGAAGTCATTTGAGAATACTGTATTATAAATATTATGGTACCACTCATTAAAAAATAATCTCAGTGTCTCCTTTCAGTGCCTTACATGTAACATGCAGGTCATATTCTTTAGACATGAGATCAATCATTGGAATGAGAATTGGGTAAGAAACAGAGGTGAAGTGACAGAATTTTTTCAGTATGCTGATACAATTAAAAAATAGATAACATGTAAAGAAATCTGGAAATGTAGACATGAGATTTTTCAAAAGCACCTCAAAGTTAATTCGGTGAGCATGTGCTTATTAACTGAAATAAGATAGCAAAATTTAACTCTTCTTTCACATCATGTTTCAAAATTATCAAGGCAATTAAAATAAACATTTTTTTTTATTTTTTACATCTGATAGATACAGATATTTCCTAGTAGATTGCCTCACAGATTGCCAATACATAAAGCTAATTGCAGAATCATGGGAGAACTCTGGTGGGAAAAGACCTCAGGCAATTTCTAGTCCAATTCCTGGCACAAAGCAGGGTCAAATATGGGATCTGACCAAGTTGCTTGCACCTTTATCCAGCTAGATGCTGGAAACCTCCAATGATAGAGAGTGCACAGGATGTCTGAGGACAATGTGCTTTGCTGCCTAACACATGGAAAAAACATTTTTCCTTATATCCAGTGGGAATCTCTCTAATTTTCAGCTTATGCCTGTTTTTACCTGTCTGTCCACCATGCACAATTGCAAGTTTCTGGTGTATCTTCATTGAGATCTTCCCGATGACCTGCTCACATGTGCTGGTGGACTGCCATTAGGTCCCCTTGGAGCCCCTACTCTAGGCTCATTTCTCCAGCCTTTGTTAATGAAGGAAGTGCTCCAAACCCCTCTGATGTCTGGCAGCCCTCTGCTGAACTCACTCCATTTTTACTAAAGTCTGTCTGGCACTGAGCGAATCAATGGATTCACAAATGAACTGGATGCAATGTTTAGATGTGCTCTCATGAGTGCTGAGTTCAGGTGGGTGACCCCTTCCCTCAATCTATGGGCTGACAGGCTGTTATACAGCCCTGAATGCTGTACCTCGACCAGCGCACTGTTTGCCACGGTGCCTGGGACATTTCTGCAGACCTGCTCCCCAGATGGGCAGTCAAACCCCTGCCTATAACCCCTGCCTATAATGCTGTAGGACTTGGCATTTGCCTTGCGGAATTTTGTCAGGTTCCTGTTGGCCTGTTCCTCCAGCCTGTCTGGATCACTCTGAATGGCAGCCTGCCTTTTGCCATGCCAAATGTGTTCCCCCAAATTTAGTGTCATCCACAAACTTGGTGAGATCACAGTCCACTGTCTGCTCCAGATCACTGATAATGGTATTAAAAAGGTCCCATCTCCTTGACCATCCATTGAGACTGTGACGTCCCAACATGATTATGTGAATACTCTGTGAGACAGTGTCTTGCTACACACAAATTAAATGACATCCACTCCTCTCTCCTCATTTGCAAGTACCCTGTGGGTTCACAAGGGTATATGGATTTTTCTTCAGCCAAACCCTCTAGAGTGATCATTTACATGAATTTCTACACTCATCAAGAAAAGTTACTCAGAGACCAAATCAGAGTTATTAAACTGCTAAAATTATATGTAACCTTCTCACATTACACTGTTGATCATAATTGTGATCATGATCCCTTTCAGTAGAAAGATACTCTAAGATGTGATAAACCCTGGTTTTGAGACCTGTCTTACAGACATATGTTTTGGATCTTACAATGGACTTGTCATGATAAAGCTTGTATCAAATATGAAAAAGAAAATTCTAGATATCTTAATTTCTGGCTTTAGTTAGGGCTCATCTATACTGCAACAGGATGAACTGTAGGTGTGTACAGAGTGGTTACTCAAAGGAGGTGTAGGTGAAGCTGTTACTCAAAGGGCTGCTTCCGTGAAAAGGATATCCTCAGACATTTTTGAGATTGTACAAGATGCTTTCATCATCTCAAATGCACACTGACAGTTTATTATTTTCTTCCAGTTGTGCAGGTTTCAGAGTAGCTCTGCTGAAACATGCTATTATATCTATGGAACTTTCTCAGTAAGGTAGATTTGCTATCGATTTAACACATAATTATGGTTTAAAAACAGAATAATGGAAGACTGGCATCCTTCATAGAGCATAATAATTATATTATTGTGTTTTATTGTTGAGTCAATATTGCTTCTAGAAACCATTACATGAAGTTCACAACATTTCAGCATCATCTTCAAAGAGAAAAAAAATGAAATATATCTAATATAATTATAATTAAAATTTTTTTAAGTACTGCTTGGTTTACCAGGTTCAAAGTTATGGTATGATGAGAGCCTTGGGAAACCAGAGATAATTGTGTGCTCAAAATTATTCTGATCTTGGGTAAGCTGTTAATTTGTTATCATAAGTTAATTTATTAAATACTTCAGCATTTGTTTAATGAACTGTCGAAAATAGAATGCTACCAACAGGAAAATATTAATAAATCCTGTGTACAGAAAGGATTTTATACCATTATTGAGTCTTTCTTCTTCTGGGTAAGGGGTTTTATTTTCTCATGTGAATTTCTCTTGCTACACAATTCCTTTCAAAAACAAGACAAGAATGACATGAATGGTACTTAAATCACAAATAGCAACAGAACATTGAGTTTTATGCATATATATGACAGGGCCCTCTCTGTGCTTTCGTATTGAGATTTTTGACATTAACTGAATCAAGAATATCAGCACAGTGTCTATGTTTCTGTTGTCAAAGTGCAGCTTTAGAACTGTTTAAAAATGTAGGAAACCAGCAGCATCTTTACAGAAATGTTGTCTATATTTATTTCTATCCGGATAGAGAAAGCAGAAGGTTTGCCAGACCCTGACAGATGCAGACAGAGAATTTGCCATGCAGATTCAGAATGGAGGTCTATTACCCCATTCCTGGCAATGGACAGTACCACCTGTTTAAAAAAATATGAGACAAAACAAAAGATGGCAGTGCATTTTGGAAGAAATATTCTTCCCCAGTAGTCTAGTACTTCCCCCTATCCCAGTGAACAGACTGGTTCACGGAGCCTAAGCTGTGACCACTATATCCAGATGACAGAGAGAAGGCTTATGTATGAGGTTTTAAAAGTTAGAGGGAGCCTGTTATCTTTGAGAATATTCTATAGCTGAATTTTAACCCTCAACTACAGCTATAAAAGGTTGGGCCATTTTGATGAAGGATACTTTGAGCTCTGGTGTATGAGAACATGTCTAGCAAAATTCCTGATTAGGCTTTTATTCTACTGTAACTGATACCATTATTATAATGTTTTTACAGGTTTGATCCTTCTCTGGAACCTGACTGTTTTATTAGCATCAGCAATAACTTGCAGTAGGAGACTCCACAGTTTAATTGCTGTTGGGTGAAAAGGTTTTTCTATTACCAGATTGATGTTTCAGCCTTTCAATTTTATACAATTCCCTTATGTTCTTCTTTCATGAAAAAGGGTACTTAGCTAAACCCCATCTAATTTCTCTGAACTATTAATTTCATTTGCTTTCATTCTGACATTTTTCTGCTTGTCATTTCTAGAGCAAAAATGTTTCCATTTTTTATTTTTTCCCCTGCTTCTTCAGTCATGTTTCACTTTACACAACCTCTCTATTTATTGTTTTTTTTTTTCCTTGAGCCATGATGACAAGAGAAATTATTATGGCAATTGTCATTGACTTTTATTAGTTAAAAACCCCCAAGTACTATGTACTGCTATGAGTAAACAAGGTGATTGAAGAGGCTTACCTGTATGATTCCAGATATATATCTTGGACAGTAAATCTGAGATTACAGGAAAAGCTAGCAGTTTCGTCCCGTACTTACTAAGCCCATCCATCAGTGATCAGGGTTTCGTACTGTACATATTCACCAATGTAGAATCACATAAAGATACTAAGATTTTCAGTTGCCTTTGTAGCCTTTGGTAGAACTTGTGAGATGTTGGTATCAAAATGTTGATACAAAAACATGTTATCAACAAAAGAATGACTTTTTTTTTTTAAACTTTTGGATGCACCAATTTGTGCAGTATATGATTTCTGAACACCTGAAAGCAGGCTGCACTACAAAGAGATGCAGGACATGTACCAATAGAATTCCATGTGTGTTTCACATGGGAGCAACTTGAGAGGATTAGATCAGTGTGGAAAATTAAATGTATGCTTCCATTTGTAACAATGAAGCCCATTATTTAAGTAGTGAAATGCTGCTTGGGACACGAAAGATGCAGACATGTTGAAAAGAGATTGGAGTCAAGACTGCGGGCCAAAAAAGCTGGGCAGGACGGGCCTCCCAGACCCCGCACTTTATTTTATATCCTTCTAGAAACCACAGGGATTGGAGGGAGAAATAGCCACCTCTCCATCACACTGGTCAAAGGAAATATCCATCAAATTTCTTTGCCCAGGAGAAAGGAATGCAAACAATAGGATACTGTTACAAAAACATGGCTATGTTTACAGAGAGTGTATGATAAACTGTTACAGAAGAATGAAAACATCAAAGAACTGCAAAACTCAGGGCAACAGTGAAATTGTTTTATTTAGGAAGATATTTATGTAAGAATTTGTGCTTTCCATTGGTAGTCTCGTCCATGTCAGTTCTAGCTTTATTCCTTTGTCTTTTGAAGCCTATCTGTGTTAGCCTAGTTTTTCTATTGTTATGCAGTTAATAAAATATTAACAAACAAAAAGAGATAAAGGACACAGAAAAGTCATATTAATCCATTGTACATTAGAATTATTAGTGCAGAGTTGAAATACTTAAATTTTTACAACTCTGACACCTGGTTAAGCACTGAAACATGAGGTTTATTAAAATTAATGTATGTATATGTATATGTATATATCAATAAAATAGGGTTTTCATAAAATAACTGATGGAAAAATGACATAAACCTCTCATTGTCTTATCTTACATAGTAACAGAGGATACACCTGCTACAGTTCTCCTGAATGCCTTTTTTTTTGTTGGGGTTGAACATGTCTTTGAATCTCTTTCAAGGTTTGTTACATTGATATGAATAAGTGAGATTTTTCGTGGTTAGCATAGCAAAACCTTTTTCGGGTGTTCATAATTCTTTACATAAGCATATAAACATAAAATATTTAATAATTATCATTGTAAGGCATCAGCCACTTGCTCTAGACCTATACCTGTCCTATCCAGATAAGCAAAGCATGGTAGTATGGCCAAACTGAAAAATTTGGCAAGTACTTAGTGAGCATCATATGACTTGGTAACCACTGGTCTGGCAGAGGGGGCATATTAAGGATTTAATAATGGGAATGTACCCTTTCAGCTTCAGCCAAAAGTAGTAATATTTTGTTGAAATTTTTGATGGTTAAAAAATTTTGATGGGGAGTGAAATGACACAATCAGACCATGCTGCTTCTAATGTCAAAAAGTTAACATTTGAGACAAATTTCAACTTTTGAGGCAGCAGTATGCCCATGGATTAACAGACAGTCCTCTTTCTATTTGTATTGGAATATTGATAGGTATCCAAGTAATGTTTGATTTATGAGAGAGAAGTAAATGTTTCCATGAGTTGATAATTTTCTGAAGGATAATATTCTCAGGGAACAGAAATTGTAGGGACAGTATGCAGTGCTAAGTGACTCAAGAAATGAGTTACATATCACAGCACAACTATGTTAGCAAATAATTTTAAAAAATGATTAAAATGAAGATAAACTATCTCAGTGAATTTGTACTAAATGAAGGCATAGGTGGAAAGATTTGATAATGTATTATCTAAAATAAAAAAGTAAATTATCTTAGGTTCTTCATAGGCAGTTTATAACGTTCTGCATCCCATTGTCTCCAATGATAAAATATGAGACTCTTTAGACTGCAGGCACATGGGAGTAACCATTGATCTAATACTTGTGATGACAGTGATCTTATCACTGTGTTTACCAGATGGAGGCACGCTCAACATTTGGAGCAAGGTCAGGTGTTTTGGAAGTAAAAATGTTGGGTCAGCAATAATAGTAGTACTATTCATTAAGCTTTTTACAGCTTCATTAAGTTCTACATCTGCAGTAATTGCAACATGTAAGGGTCTGTTCTTCATTCATATGTAATTTCTAATTTTGGCTCAACTATTTTTCACTACATTGTTTGTTATAAAAATATTATTTTGTCAAAAGGAAAAAAAAAACCAGAGGAATTTATATATTGAATTTAATATTTAACTTTTTAAAAAGGATTTGTTTTGGCAAGTATTTTCCAAAAAGAAAATTCTTCCAAGTAATATTGTTTCTGACTGACATGGAAATATTTATTTTGACACCAGGTGCAATATTTTTCTACATAATTATTGCATCGTGAATTATTAATTATTCAACATCTTCGTATCTGAGTTTTGATTCCAGAAGAAAAAATGCCCATAATCTGGTCTAAGAATATATTTTTGAACATTCAGGTGTTTTATTGGCATTCTAAACACTGTGGACCATTCTAGGCATTACATGACTATTAAAACACTTTCTAAATGGTAGGTTACTATACTCTCATCAGTGTTTAATTACTTTGATCTCATAGTATTTATAATAAGTTTCACATTAAAAAAAGGAAAACAACAAAAATTTGTGTTGATTTATACTGCTTAGCTCAGGAAGAGGTTATTATCTCACACATAGGATGTTGCCTTTGAGAAGCATTTGAAGGTACACAAGTACACAGTGAATTGAAGAACTTTAAGCTTGTCAAGTAAAGATGATTGTCAAAGTTCAGTTTGTTTCATTAAGGTCTGTGTTGTACTCCTACCTGAGTCTAAGAATATGTAAGACCAGGCTGCAGGGAAGGAAACTTAAATAGTAATTAAGTGAAAATTTATTTTCCTCCTCTAAAAACTACATTTACCCTTTTCTATTATATTATTTTCTGAATTCATTTTCTAGGCTTTTAATATTTTTAAGGGCTTGGTTTTTATTTGCTTATGAGACAAGATGTTTCATAAATAAGCTGTTGAAAAAGCTCTGTGTTTGGAATTGTTCCTTACAAAAA
>VZRZ01002770.1:298187-314523 GCA_013398175.1 Climacteris rufus | reverse complement strand
AAAAAAAAAAAAAAGGATTCTCTTTATTCAGTGCAGTAAGCATCCTCAGTAAAGCAATGGTGTGTACAGAAGAATTATAATGGGATGACACCTACATCCAATTTTGTCTGGCATCTTTATAACAATGTGTCACTTGTCACATCTGTTTGATCATGCAGACCTACATGTGTATCAACACCACTGATGAACACAAAAGGCGTCAAATTTAAAAACAATTTATCTTCACAGCCAGGCTCACTTCACTGTAGGGATGCTGCAGTAAAGATGTGAATTGTAGTACAAATGAAATGAGAAAAAGACTAGTACACATGATTTTGTGCTGGAAACAATGCTTTCAAAAGCTTTGCATTTTTTTGCATTGGTGCCCTCTGACTTCCTCACTCTAAATGTAACTCACATTTTCAAAACTGATGTTGGCTCTGGACATCCAAGGTTTTGAAGGTACAGAAGGTATTATTTTCAAATATGCAGTACTGGACTCCATGAGAAGGTCACGGATAGACACTTTAAGGTCCAGAGTGCTTGAACATTCTTCCTTGATTTAGGCATATCAGTGAGGAAAGGAGAGTGCAAATAACTCTTACAGGCAGAATGAGCAGTTTCTATTTTCCTGTGTCCCTGTATGACAGTATCACTGGGATGATCCAATGTTCCAACTGAAACATAAGCACCAATTCTCTATCCTATCGTATACAAGATTATTTTTATTCTTCTGTATTATACATTTTTTTCTTAATATGAGCTGACATATTTATAAAGGGAAACAGCCCTCTGGATAAGCTACCAGCGACCAGAGAAGTTGCATGTAAGCGTCTGAAGCCAAGTCCCTTCCCTCAAGCCTCTTATCTTGCCAAAACCAACACAACCCAAGTACACGAGCATCCTGATTTGCCCTTCAGAATGCTTTTGAAACCTTCAGGCTTTTATGCCAACTCCAGAATATTTCTTACATTATCGCTGGGTTAAAAAACACTTCTCAGGATTTGTATGACAGAACATTTAGATTCCTTTTTGTCTTTCTGCCATGCTGCTGAGTTCATGAGCCCAAGTTAAATGCCAGGGCTCTCCACATAAGAGGACCTAAGTGCCTAAGAATGAAACTGGTACTTGCTAGCAAGTGTCAGCTGGTCGCTGGAAAATGCTGAAGTGCTAAAGCATGACCTTATCTCAGTCATGCAAACGTTTAGGAGCATACTTCATGATCAGAGAAACACAACTGTCAAACCTATCCAACAGCTCAGTGTCAAAACCAGGGCAGACACTTATTTTAAAAGGAAGACAAAAAGGGGAAAAAGAAATACATTTACATTCTTCAGCTGGTACGTTACCCAAGAACCAGACCAAGTAGGTTCAAATTCTTATGTATCCCCTGTATAGGAATCAGGGATCGACACAAGCAATTTCTCTCTGTTTTCCTTTCCTAAGAAATAAAATTATATGTCTGGATTGCCACCTCTGTCCTCACCGCACTGAATCTTTCCATAGATGATGAGGACAATGAGTTTAAGAATAGGCTAAAAATAGAACTTTCATATGTAGAAAAGACAAATAATTCTCTACAGATATTTCAGACAGTCATGTAAGTTGTTGATTATTGTCTAATTACGGAAAAAGATGGAAGTGAAGAAGTAGTCTGCCTAGATCACATGCTTGATGTGCTAAAATTGCTCCTGAACTGAACTGCAGGTTTGTGCTCCACACCAAGGCTTGGAGTGCACTATTGAAGCCTGGATTCTGATTTTATAATCTTGTAGCAGCTGCCACTCAGTCTTTCAAATCACATCTTTGATGTCAGAGCGTTGTTCCATTAAGGTGCAGATCACTGCTTTTTTCAACTCAATCTCTTTTAATCTTGCAAATCAAATAAAGCTCAGTAATGCAGATAATACGTCAAAAATGTCCTTACCTCATTGACAATCCCAGTGGAAGTCTACTTTTGAAATAATTTCTCAGCTAAGTTCAAATATGTTCTGTAAACCATGAAACATTTTGAGAAGTGCTAAGTGCACATCAATAAAAGGAGAAAGGTGGCAACAGGTATAATGATAATGGTTAATTGCAGGGGTTTTGTGCAGTAGAATATGTGAAAAATAAAATCAGATTTCATGTGCATGGTATTACTGCTAAATATCACTTCTTTATAAAAAATAATGCCAGATTGTATTTCTAGTGATATATCCATGGGCAGAATAATAGTTGACTAGGCCTGCTTGGAAAGTTTTGATGCTACTAGTAAATGGTTGTCACAGGCCTTTAAGCAATGCAGACTATTATGGAATTTATCCTTGGTGGTAAATATTTCTGTTGGCAGTTTGCAGACATAAAAAAGACTTCACCTTGATATAACATCATATGCATATCTGAGGTGCCAGCAGTTTTTTCTAATGTGCTTCTCTGAAGCAAGATTTAGATAGGAGGGACAGCCTCTAACTCATATAAAGGTGGCTGAGTTTAGTAGGCCAGGAAGACAGCAAAGACTTGGGAACTCTACTACTGAATGGTATTGAAATGAGCCTCTGATTATGTTTATTCACCACCTGTTTACCTATTTAAAATGACATGCTGAATATAGATAGTGAATATATAAAAGTCACATAAAAAGTGACAGCTAGATTATATTCCTAATACAGTTTTTTTCCTTTATCAGTGGAGGAAGGGTAGATTTGACAGATACAAGGTTTACAGCACCTAACCCGGGTGCAAAGTCAGTGTCAGTTGAATACAGATGTCACAGAACCACAGAATGGTTGAGGTTGGATGGACACCTGGAGGTCATTTATCCCAATCCCATGATCAAACATGGCCAGCAACAGCCATGTACAGTTTTCCAGGACATCTTTTGCATGTCAGACATCTTTTGCATGTCTTCAATGATTGAGATTTCACAACCTCTCTGGGCAGCCTGTGTCAGCGCTTGGTTACCTTTGCAGTAAAAAGTGATTTCTGATGTTCAGATGGAAAATGATCAGAGACATGTTGGATTTTCTGTCCTGAGCATTCCCTCTGAAAAAGGTACCTTTGTGCTGGAAGTCTCAGCTGAAACCTTACATCATGATATGCAAGTATTTGTAGCCTTCTTCTTTGGGACTGCAATATATTTATATTGTATTTTTTAGAAATGTAAGGACAACAGGAAGGAAATAGATTGTGAACTATAAAAGCTAGAGAAAAAAAGACTCAGTAAAGTCTTCTTTGTGATAGTATGGGATTATTAAGAATAGTATATTCTTAATATTTAGTCCTGCCTAATGTGTTGTTGCTTTCAGTATGCAGTTTTCTGTCATTTACTCAAGGAAGGTAGTCAACAGCATGCCTGCAATGACTGTTAAAAATCATCTTCTTGAGACTAGCTAGGATTTTCAAGGAATCAGTTTACCTCTAAGTCTTACTTCCTAAAATTAGTTTGATTTTTTTTGTTTGTTTTCTTTATGCAGCTGAACACTCTACACATAGCTCCTGTTATATGTGCTAATTTTGCTGTAAGCTCCTTTTGGTTCATCAGAATTATTGCCCAGTAATAGCATACTTTGATGCACAACTGACAAGTGGTGGTATACTCACCCTGGAAAATGTATCGTTAAATTTCTTTCTATATGTTTCTTTACATTTTGAAGGATTAAAGAGTATTTTCCCATAGCAAAGACATTCAAGGAGACATGCTGTTTTTATTTTATTCCATTATTTTTTAAAATCAGCTTGAAATGATAAATATATGCTCAGTGTCCAGTGATCCATCATCCAGTGGCACATACTGCAGTAAAATGTACTTCCGAGAGGGATATGGAAGAACAAAAGCAGGAGTGAAGGGAGGCTTAGCTCGGTGGTAGTAAATCACTTATAAGTTGTCTCTGGTGGTTTTGCAGATCTGGCAGTGCAGATATAAATGTGCTGTGCAAAATATTTTCTTTTGATTTGCCATAGTAATTTTAGCTATACTATCTGTTATATTTATGTTGTGAAACCATGCAGATATATTAACATCCAGTATTTCAGGCATAGTTAATGAATTGAGATACAATTGACATAAAGGAAACAGATCTCTGTTTGGAAGTCACAATAAGTGAAAAAAGTAAAATATTTAATTTTAGATGGACCTATGTACAGGAAATTAGAATTTCAACCACTGTCTAGTCCTTTCCTACTTGATATTGTTTTAGGGTATATTTACCATAAAAGTGAATTATAAAGTGGCTCTAGACTATAGATTAGGTAACACAGTTAGACTTACCAGAGAGCAGAGATCACTATGGAAGCATTTGTGCTCAGCAAGAGTTACTAAAAAGCCTAAAAAACATAAGGTTTTTTACA
Organism: Climacteris rufus; assembly: GCA_013398175.1. Lineage (NCBI taxonomy): Eukaryota > Metazoa > Chordata > Aves > Passeriformes > Climacteridae > Climacteris > Climacteris rufus. The sequence goes on along the minus strand of VZRZ01002770.1, from coordinate 310,215 downwards.
TACTTATGACCAGCTGGACCATGGTGCATGGTGGTATAATTCTAACTTCCATTTAAAATATTTGTATCGATTCCTTTTTTCCTAACTGTTTTTAGATCTTAATTATTAATTTTCTTCCATTTAGCTTCGAAAATCATAATTGTACTTTCCTTTTGGTTACAAAAATAAGATCATTTTTTCTCTAATGAATTTATTAATAGCTAACTGATTTGACTCAGAACAAAAACAGCACTGTCTCAAAATGAAAAATGAATTATTCAGAAAAACAGCACTTAATATTGTAAATATATTTATAAAAAGTTCCTCTTTAACAAGAGAGTGGGCTTGTGTGAAAAACAGATGTGCTGCCCATACAGGAAAAATAACAATTTTATTTATTGTGTCCAGGAAAATACTGTAAGGAATTGCTGTACCACTTTTGTTCTGACTGTGCTAAATTCTCCTTTACGTACACTTGCTAAACAAAAGAGGTTGAACTGAATTGGTACTATAAATACTGCAGAAACACAATTTCAATGTATACAAATTGGCATATACTTAATTTAGGTTTGTGAATTTATATAAATGGACAGTCACAAACGAGGAATTCTTTTCTAATTTTGAATATATCAGACTTCATATCGAAGAAAAGTAAAGATGTTAAAGAAGTAAATTTTGTAGAGAATCTGGGCTGTGGACATTTTTAAGTAGAAAATATCTTATTGCTCCAATTTATTATTGAGAACTTTTTGTTTCATTTCCTGATTATCAGACAGTACTTGAAGATTAGAAGAAAGATAGTGAAATCAGAAATCATTCTTGGAACACTTCTTCAGGAGCTTTAATCTGATCTGTAAAAATCTGAAGGGCTTTCTAGCAAATTTCTGATCTACAGTCTTGATTAAAAATGAAGTACTAAAGTTTAAAAAAAGAGGCTGAGTAATTTTTTTAAGTATTGCAAATGAAGCTTGGCTGTATATGGATATTAAAGTTTTTTCCACATCCTGAGGAATACCAATCATTATACAAGGATGGAATGTCATTTGTGGACTACCTTAATAGTTTTTGCACTTGCATCAATGAAGAGACGCAAATGTTAATAGTCAGGATAGTGGCTGGAGTATACCTTTTCTGCTTAAAACAGAAAAGTATTTACCTTTGCTTCCGCATAAGATCTAGAGTATAGCATTGCATCGTTGGATTTTAACTTTGGTATATTAATATTGAAAGCAAATACTAGCACATCTTAGAATGTAGTTTATGATGGGCAACAATTTCCTTTCATTCTTATTGTGTGCTTATGAAGACAGATTTGTGATATAACTACGTGTGGAATGAATGACAATTCTGAAAGTAGTCTAGAAATTTCTTGTGATGTTTTAAATTAATTTCTTTACAGTTTTTGTGAATCTTGGGATTTATGATATGCATTGGAAAGTGAATTATAGAGAAAATAACTGGTTGATTGTACATAATACCATTACTGTCATCACTGGATAAAGGTGATATTATATTACTGAAATGAAAAATAGAATTTAAGGTTATTGGTAAATAACAACTTGAAGCACCCCAAATACTAAAGACATTCACTCTTCCCTGAGTTGGTGTAGTATCTGGCTTAGCAATGAGCACTGGGTCTTCCTGATCCACTATGGAAAGAGAATAATTAATAACATGTCAACTATGGAAAGCAATTGAAGAAAATAAAATGTGCTATGAGCAGATGCAATTGCTATGATTTCCATGAAAATTCATCCAATTATATCAAAGGTGATTGATTATTTACAAGTCCAGTTTTGCTTCAGTTTCATCAGTTAAACTTTGACTGAGTAGATTTCTCTTATTTTCAATCAGGATTTGTTTTGTCATGTATATCAGTTTTCACATGTAGCCGCGCTGCTGGACGCGCTCTGCCGAGGGCTGGGGACAGACCCGAGGGCGCACGGCGTCCTGCACTGGCTTGCCCTGGTGGTACGGGGGCTGGCTGCCGAGCTGCAGCGCTTCTCCCCCAAGCAGGGTTCCAGCCGTGCCTGGCTGGACAGTGCCGGCTCCTCTGCTGAGTAGGATTGCCCGGAGCTCGGTGGTCTTCGGCGGGTCGGCGAGAACAAAGACCAAGGAGGGGCCTTTGTCCAGTATTTTCAGCTCTTTATCAGGGTAGGGCAGCAGGAGAGGGTCCAGGGAAGGGTCCGGGAGCAGGAGCAGGAATGAGGGTCCAGGTGAGCTGAAGGGTCCGGAACAAAGAACCCAGCTCACCGTTTGACAGGGGTTTTATATTGGAAAGGCAGAGGGGATACAGCTAAATAGGGGAACAGAAATTACAGTACAACCAGTGGGTAATCTAGGAGACAAGAACTTTCTGGAGCATAACCAAATACAGAACATTACATAACTGCGTAACCATAAACAGCAACCAAAAGGAATGATGGAATGGGTAATAGTGTCACCCTAACCAGAGTAGCTGCCTCAGAGGGCAGTGTGCTGAGCTCTCTTCCACCACCGTCGAGGCTTGCTTGCTGTGGCTTTAGCCACGCACACTGCCACATTCACAGATGTTGATTCTCCTAGAGGATATTTTGTTGAGGGATCTATTTAGTGAAATTCATGTTGCAATTTCTAGGAAAATAAATATGGGGAAAGAAATCATACTCTGTCATGTACTTTATAAAGTTTACTTAGGAGATCTTTAACCAGTGTGACTGAGTTTATGGAAACAGATACTGGTCTTTTTAGTGCACACTGAGGACAAAGGAGAAGCCCAGAGAGAGCTGGAGATACTGTGGGGAACATTTTTTTTCCTGCCCTTAATAACTGTGTCCTTTCGAAATCCCTTTGTGCAATTAGCTACTGAAGCATCGTGCCCGACAGACAAAGTCTAACTCTGAGAACAGGGTGGTACTGCTATGGCTATTTTGAGAGCTAGGGTTTCAAGGAGGTCACACAAAAGTTGCCCTCAGTTGAGATGCTGTTAGTCATTAGCAACAGATTTCAAGGCCAGAAGGAGCTGTTAGTCTATGCCACTCCAGAAATAAAATTTTGCCTGGTTTGCTCTGTAAGTTGAAGGACCATGTTGAAGTACAACACACATTTTAGGAGCATGTCCTATCTAGAGTTCAGTATTTCTAATGTTGGAGAAATCTCTTCCTTTAGCAGATTCTGGTGGTGAATTGCTTCCATTTCTAAAACTCTACACAACTTTTTTAAAATTTGAATTTGTACGTTTGTTTCTAGCCACTGAGCCTGTTCTTCTGTTTCACCCAACCACAAACATTACATCTGTGCTTTTCAGAACACCTCTCAAAATCTTCAAAATTTGTTCTTCTTAGGCAAGTGTAGTGTCATATGCAAACAAGACCAGGTGTGTGTAATGCTTTGTTTTTTATTTAGTTTATCTAGGACACTTTACTGAGAGCAGTTAGTTATTTATGTAGGTAGTGACTGTCAGCCTAATTGGCTGACTTTATAAAGTCTTGGGAAATTTCTGCCTAAACCTGGGGAATTCCCAACATTCCAAAACTGTCTTTCATGAATGGTTATTAAACAGAATTGGTTAGCTTTGGTTTTGCTTCCATTGTGAACATCAGTTCAATGGCATTTTGCAAATGTCTTTCATACTTGTCCTAGGTATTGATGAACTAAATTTATTCATATGAAAAGAAAATTATAAGATAATGAGTGTAAAGATTACACTATATTCTCTGAGTAACTGTGAGAGACTGACGTGTTATATGGGTTAAACTTTTTTAATGAAGGATTATAGCAAAAACTGTATGGCAGAACTTCACCAGAAGACCACTACCAGCCTACATGGGCCCCTCTGGGCTGAAGCCCTGGACTGCACGGTGATTTGAGATAAGACAACATTGACACCATTCCGGGGTCTGGGCTGGGGGAGAAGAGTACTTTACAAGAGGATCATGCCCAGCAGCTTCGGGGTGGAGGCTGTAGCCCCAGACTTATCTGTTGTCAGGTTTTGGGTGTATGTGGTGAAAGCCTCTGTCAGAGGGACACCCACCCTGTGCTGTGCAGCGCAGCCCAGCTGCAGGAGGCCCCCCTACTCTGGGAAAACCCCCAATTACAGAGCATGCCCGTGGAGCCGCAGCTGAGGGGCTGTCACGGCTGTCAAAGGCACCCCCAAAGGGGCCCCAGACCCTGAACCAGAGCCCTGCACGCAGCAGATCCACAGTCTCAGAAAGGACAGTTTCAAGCTGGCCCCCTCAGGGATGGTACCTGGGGCGTTCCCCCCTGGCCCAAAGCGTATATTAATCCAAGAGATTTTATGCTCTTCGGTGGTGGCAGTGGCAATGGAGACCCTTCACCACCAAGAAGACCAGATGTAAGGGATCCATGAGACGTCGTTGGGACCCATGGAAGGGTGATATGCCTCCAACTAACCCCTGTCACTCTCCTTGTCCCCTTCCTTCCCCTCCCCCCCCTTCTCTCTTTCTCTCTCTCTCAGTTATTGTTAAATAAAATACATCAATTCCTTTTGGCACCAACATTTGATCTTGTTTGGTCTTAGTCTTGTGTCTTGGAATTATTTTCAAACCTTAAACATCTCCAGCTTTATGTGCAGAGAGTTCTCTTTATTCCTCTGTGTTTAAAACTGGATTGTAACAGTAATTCATGAAGAACATTTAATGAATCAGATTACCTACCTGGAATTTATGCAAGAAGGTAAAACTGATAGTGATTTGTTCACATTGTCTCCTCCTATTTATGTAAGAAATAACTTGAGCATAGAGGGACATTTCACTAGAACCGCTATAATTACTGGGATTTCAGGTAGCTGGCAGCAGAGCTTGAACTTGTATATTCAAATTGTATATTTGGCCATAGGCTTGAACTGTAATGGATGGCAGAAAATGTAATATTATCAGTGTGATCAAAGTTGTATGTAAAATTATGCAGAACTCATCAGATGTATTTGACCTCAGTTTTCTTCCTCAAAAAAGTAGGTTTCATCCAGTCAATTAAAAATTGAAGAAATTATGTTTCAGTAGAATTCTATAAGTTTTTTTTCTTCATCTAAAATATTTTCTTGTCCAAAATCATTATTACTGACTTTCAAAGAGTACCTACACTCAAAAATTACTTCAGATTTGGCTTACCCTTAAGTATGCAAATATTGCAAGAGGATCTAATAATTTCATGAAAGGAATGGGTACATTTAATCCATTCAGAACAATTAGGGAGTGCTGAAGCAGGAGGTTCTGAAAGGGCATACTCTCTGTGGGTCCTCTTGAATCCAGCAGACGTCTCTGAAGACCACAGTCCTTCTCTGCTGAATGAATTCCCCTGTGGTTCCCATATCCTCTGGTGAGAAAAAAGGAGACCCGAGAGGCTGCATTGAACTGTCTCTCTTTTTTTTTTTCTTTTCCAATTAATTCTCTGGCCTTGTATATGTTCCAGGACAGCTCCTAACTCTTTGAAATCTCATGTTTTAACTTTTTCAACAATGACCCTTTTTCTCCTGTAAATCAGTTCTGTATTACTGTATTTCTAGGGCAGAAATCATAAAAATAAGAATCTCTAGAAAGTATTATGAGCAAATAATTTCACTGGAATAGAATTGAATGTCATTGTTTCCACCTGAAAAAAACCTACTGCCTTCTCCAAGGATCTAAAAATTTTCCTGTGAGTTGGTAAAATTCCTTTTCATTTTAAGTACCTGACACTTAGAACATGCAAACTTCATAATTGCCCAAACATCTTGTTTTTTTAAATCACCATGTAAAAACACATTAAAATACTCCCAAGGTGTATGAGAAATAACACCTTCGTAACATCTATACACATAATGGACATAAGCAATGAACAAAGGTGAGTTATAGAACATAAATATATTTCTGAATATTTTGATGTTATGGTATACATAAAGATACAATTTTCTTACATTTCCGCTGCATGTGAGTTTACTAGTTCCTTTCCATCTAAGTATTTTCATACAAATTCAACTATCTAATGTGTTCTAACAATTACAATTAAGTGTGTGATTAGGTGTGAATGTACTGAGGTCTGTATAATGAGGGATTATCTCGAGACTTTATTGATGCTTTCACTGAAGAATGAAATGATTAATTGTTATGTCAACCAGGCCATCACTGAACATGGATGAAAAATGACCAGAATGATGCTTGGTGCTTATCCTGCATTTCTTGTTGTTTCTCTAAGAAATCAGCACTCTCATTAATACAGTTTAGGTAACACTTAATCTGAGCTCTTAAGGTATTAATAAAAAAGGAATGTACAAATAAAGACCTGTTGCATTTAAAGGAGTAGAACTAATGGATTTATCAGTGAGTTCAACCATCTATTTTTTGTTCATGAGAGAAAAGAAAAACCTTGAACACACATGCTGTGATTTCAGTCCGTGAAGTAGAAAGGCATAGATCTTTAAAATCATATACAACTAGATCAATATTTGTCTGTCAAAAGAAGCACACAATGCATTATTGATTGGGAAAATAATCTGATGTTGAAAATTCATGACCACCCTATGAGGTAGTCCTGTCAGCTCACAGAGAAAGTTTTTTCATTCTTCATCATGTTCTCTGTCTCAGCTGTAGATTTTTTTAAATTAGTGAGACCCTGCTTATAATCCAAAATGAAGTAAGTGCAGAGAGAGCAAAGTTCCTGTTAGTACTTTTCCAGGTTAAACTACAGGCTGCTGAGTAACTCTTTAGTGTAAGGAAAATGCAATTAAACTGTTTAGCAGAATTCTTTGGTCAGACTTCTCACGCACTACTGACAGCAAGTCTTTAGGAGGCATGAAATTATCCACCAGTTAGGAAGGCAAGAAAGGAAAGAAACAGAGAGCTACAGCATTTTCCCCCAAAGTAGCGGTGCTCAGGTTGGCAGAGACTCTTGTCCTTGTACTGCTATTTGCTGTCCTTCAGAGGCCTTACTCCTCACAACCTCAGAGCTGGCTTGTGCCTTTTTGGAGATACTGCTGTCAACTTACAATAATAAATATTTACCTTTTATATCAATGGCTACCTTTCCAAATAATTTCAAGAGGCAAAGAATTTCTTGCTCATACTATAAAATTTTCTAGTCCTGATTTAAAGATTCAGTGAGAGATATGTTACCATGTTTCTCAAAAAGTATCAATAATTACTTTACTTTTCAATATTTTTGAAGCACTATGTTTAAGGTTTCCTCCTTCTAAATCTAGTCATTATATTGTGTTTTCCTTCTACAGTTTGAAGTGTTGCTTTTCTGCCTATGTTCGGAGTCCTGTCACTGCTTCAATTTCTTGTACAAAATGAATGTATTGAGCTCCTTAAATTTCTTATTTTCTGAACCTACTTCAAGTTCTCAATATTCATTTTTACAGTAAATAAATAAGAATGAGGCAGACTGAAATCTGTCTGGCAGTGTTGGGTATCTTTGGGTTGGAAGATAATGTAGTTGCTTGAAGTTCAACAAGGTTGTAAAATATTGTTACTGTCCTTCCAAGGAGAATGCATGAGCAGCCTCAATCAAATCCACCTTTATGTAGAGAAGTAAGAACTATAAAATCCTCAGCAAGACAAAGCATCTTTTCTCATTTAAACCCACAGCAAAATGTAAATCAGCTATTTTTTCCCCTCCAATACTAATACAATATTTACAATGTATCCCAGGCACAAGAAAGGATGAAATATTTCTCTGTTAGTTTTGGCTAAGCATAGTGCAAGAATATGATTTTAAAAACGAATGTGTCTTTGAACATAAGCTTTTGGGTTGCTTTCCCAAAATCTGACAAGTGTTGGGAACATGGGATATCTGCTCTCTACACCATTTTACTAATTTCTAAAGCCTAAAGATGAATTACTCAAATATACATTGCTAATATAAAAACAAAATTAAAGAGATTGTCTAAGAGATAGGACAAACTTTTAAGTATCTGTGTGCAATACTTATGTGCTCACCATAATTAGAAACTTTACTAGCACCACCGACATTTAGGTGCTGTATTTACATGAGTAGCTGTAATCTGCCTGTGAGTGTTCTGCACCACTTTGGTATATATGATTTCAAAAAACCTGAGAATATTTTGTTTTCAATAGTCATTATTATTATTAAAATGATAAAAGATGCATTCATTGTATTGAGATTTTAAAAGATAATGCCAGATAACACACAAAAGCAGCTTGTGAGAAAATGAAAATTATGTATATGGCAATGAATTATAGTAGGCTATTATAAGAAAACAAAAAATTAAGACATTTAGGTATTATGATAATTAATAATAACACATTGTATTGATGTCATATAGCCACTGAAAAAGAGACTATTCAGAAAACTAAACCGTTATTTCTAGGGAATATCCCCTCTAAATTATATATCTCAATTTATGTTTGTACTATGTGAAACCTGATTACCTCATGCATTTGCCTAACACACTCATCAATTATCAATCTTGCTTATAAATGCCTGCCTTATTCTTTGCTTTAATGTGAAATTAAATAAAGGACTGAAAGTATTTGACTCCTGCAAATAAAAGACATAAATATAAATAATCTAATAGCACATTTATAATTTAGTATTTTCAATTAGAAGTCCCTCAGATATTACTTCCAGGTAACTATGATGATCTTGCATCCAATATTAAACTTATTAAAGTATTATTTGGAGGTTTTGAGTTTGCCTTGTATGTAGTTAATGCAGAAGCCTTCTTTTATAAATTCTCCCCCAACCTGTAGCCACTTCTCTGGTGCTTTTCTTTCGAGTTCTGCTATACAGCAAGACTTTCTTCCTCCTTCTTTCTCGATGAACACCTTTTAGTACAGGGATTTAATGAATGGTCCTGAAAAAATTCTTGGTTTTACACACACCTAGTAGACCTTAAGTAAGGCCCTGGTTCAACAAAGGCCATGCTTAATTTTAGGCACTTGCTCTCGTGAAAGGCATGAGGAACTGCTGAACTTTGTACAAGGTTTGCCAAATCTCTTTTGCTGGAGCACAGTCTAGTGAATAATTGAAAAAATGACGGGTTCAGCTGTTAATCAAAGCAGTCTAACACATATTGCTAATATGTAATATTACGGCTCAGTACTGACATCCAGAATCACTTTTCCTTTACAGAACCATGCTAAGAAAGTCAGTTTTACCTTCTGGAACCAGAGGCCAGTGAAAGCTGATATTGATGCTGAAAGAAACAGTTAGGCCCTTTTGTCTCCTGTGGCTGGTGTCTTTTTAACACAAGTGCCTGGGTACACAGTCTAGCTGGTTACCTGCCGAATTACCTCTAACATCAGCTTTCAACTTCTCTCTCATTTTCAAAGAAGATCTTGCTGCAAAGCTGTATAAAGCCACATCACCTTGAGCATTTCAAAGAAGACCTCCACCCCAGCAGGTGCTCTAACATCAAAGTAACAGCATTTCTGGGGGAACAGTGTGCGTTTATTCCTTAATATTCTCATCTGTGGAGCCATATCTATATGTGCATTCCTGTCTTTTTTACACTTTTTTAATCTTTGTCTGCCTTTTTGTATTAAATACAAGTTCCAAGGCTCAGAGATGAAAAGAGAAAGGTCAGGGAAATATTTATGTACGGCAATGCCTTGTGCCATTTAGCAACATTCCAGGGAATTAAAAATATGAGGGAAACATTTCTTTATTTTTATTAAAGCCTCTAGTGCAAAAATCCATACCTGTCTCATCCAAATTTCTCTTCAGATATATATATATTTTTTTATAAATACCCATATGGATTTTTTAATGGCTCTGTGGAGCTGCATTATGATATATTTATAATTAATCATAAATTAAGGAAAAAGGAATATCTGAATCCTTTCCTGGTCTCACAAGCTGGAAAAAGCACATAAAATAAATCAGACAATACAAATTTTATTTTAAGAAGTGAAATTGAAAATGTAGTATTCCCCAATGCAAACAGACACTGTGGATGAATGTTTTTTATCATGAAGGCTTCAATATTGGCATATATGATGCTTTGCCCTTCTGTACAAAATTAGCACTTTTTACTGTATAAACACTTCTATTTACATTATTACTGAGGAGAGCTTTGTCCAACATTTCTCATGTTTCCAGTGAATTTGGTTTAAATCCAAAACTTAATTACAAATTAAGTTAGTACATGCTGAATCTTTCTCAGGGATGCCAATTAAAGGCAAACCTACAATAATAATAATCTTGTAATGGCCTAAAATTAATTAAAATTATAATCTTAAACATTCCTGAAATCAGTTGAACTTGCTCCTTCTTTCACTTAAACTGCTAATTTCCTTTGTTGTATATTTGTTTTATAACAAATTTTAAGCCTCATTTGGTGGCTTCTGTTTCAACTGTACAGTTACATAGTCCCAGTACACAACAAGCTTGAAATAACAGCCTTTTCAGCGTATGTGAGAATAACCTATAGCCCAAAACTTGATATTATGAGTCAGTTGTGTGGGAAAACAGACTCTCTTCCTGTGTGAAAATGTTGTGGAGAAAACTTTTACAGATATAAATGTGGGCCAGTGAATCTACATAATTCTGTTTTCCAAGCCCCCAAGGTCCTTTTTCTGATCCCACATCAAAGCTGCTGCTTATGAGGTACTCTCCTACATGCATGAGGTAAAAGGAATGGACAGAGCCCTCACACCTCTGACCCTCTCTCTCAAAATGAAGGAACCACCAAGCTGCATCTGACAGATTTGTTTCTCAGTTCTGGGAGATTGGAGTCAGGACAAATTGTTAGGAAATTGTAAGAAATATTCCTTTTGAAAATAGAAAGAAAACTAAGTATCAAATTAGTGCACATTTTGTCGTTGCTGTGCTGTTTTCGCATTGACTTGTGTCCTTGCAAATACCGTTCCAACTAAACTATAGACGATAAAAAGAGAAATGTCTTGAACACACAGTACATACCACAAAATCAATTGCAATACATGATGCTTGCATGAGCCATTATGAAGAAGTACATGATCTGAAGACTGAAACAAATATAACTGATGCTGTGCAACTGTAGAGTGGGGTAATGCAGGCTGGCTTGGGTGGAGAGTGTTAGATATTGGTGAAGGAATCAGGCTGTGCAGAGATTCAGTGTGACCAAAACATACGTGGTAGAGGCAGGATCAATTTCCTGCGGAAGTATTGCCCTATTTGACCCATAAAGCCAAATTTTGGGTTATTTTCTCTGGAGGAGTAACCTAGTAATTTGGAAACACAGGTTTGTGTGTGTGAATCTCACTGTTTTACATGTGGAGCTCAGCATTGTTTTCTGCCGTAGAACATTTGCCTTAATTTCTTAAGGCCAAATGAGGTCTTAATTGTCATTCTCTCTCATCTTTCAGACTTAGCAGAGATTATTGTTGTGCACCAGAACAATAACATAAAAGAAACGGCCATTGCAGCATGAAATCACATTTTTCAAAAATAAATTGTATATGCATAATTTGCAAAAAGAGCTGAGAATGGCCACTGCCTGAAGTGTGAATAAAAAAGGTCTTAGTCTAATCAGCATAGTCACTGTGATTTTACTAAGCTTTAGTTGCTGTGTGTCACATTTAGCTTCAAGGAAAAAAACATATCTGAGCTTGTCACTTTTGTTTGTTCAGAGTTCCATTTTTTTTTTCAGTCATTTCTTCGTGTCCTTATCCTTATATATGCTTACATTATTCTCTATTTTCTTTTTTGAAACCTTCTATCGCTGGCTCTGGAGGCCTGCTCGAGGCCACTCAGCGATATTCTGGGAGTGACCCTGGTGGAGTGGGGCTGCAGCTTGCAGTTACCCCAGACACAGGGTTTTCTCCGGCAGCTCTTTTAGTGCTGGCTCCTCTGGAAGCGAGAGAGCCCCAAACCGATGTTGTAGGCGCAGGGGAGAACAAAGGCTCGACAGAAGGGCCTTGGTGTAAAGTCCAGCTCTTTTATTCCCGAGGAAAGCATCAGGGAAGGCAGGAGAGGTTCCAGGGATCCAGGAGAGGCAGCACAAGGATTGGGAAGAGCTGAACAGGAGCAGGGACCAAAGGCAGGGGAATGGAGTGCAGAGGGATATTTATAGGGATACAAGCAGGGGAAAATAACCAATAGGGGTACAAGGATTTACATGTAACCAATG
>VZRZ01002770.1:271654-298065 GCA_013398175.1 Climacteris rufus | reverse complement strand
CTGCTGCCACACACACTGCCACAACCTTCCTCTTACATCACAATACAAAAGAATCCACTTAGTGCCTACCACTGTTTCACATTGAGTAACAGGAAAATACTCATGGTTGAATCTCAAAAAGCCTAGAATAGGAGGCCTTTTGAAATCTAAACTTCTGCATTTTGATTCTAGCCAGAGATGATGAAAAAAAAAATGTTTTACTTAATCTGAAGAGAAAAGGGGAGGTAGGAGGTTTTCAGAGCACAAACGACAGAGCACTTTTACAGTGATTCAAAATTCTTTGTCTTTTGAGGATTTTCAATTGACAAGCCATAAGGCTGAACTTGGAGTTGTGTATATAACTCGGCAAAATTCATAATAGGTGTCATTTCAGTGAATGCTGGTAATAATGATGTTTGTAAGAAGAAAATAGTGGTAAAAAGATTCATCTTGTCATCTATTTTAAAGGATATAATAAGCTGAAGATAACATAGTCTCTAGAAAATATAAAACCAGAAAATGAAAAAAATCCTACAGACTGAATTGTAATAATTGGGTTTTTTTATACTAGAACTAGAGTTTTACCCAATCCTTGACTTTTTGTAAATTAAAAACTCTTTTGTTGTTATTTTAAAAGTATTTATAAAATGTATATTGATAAATGATGAGATACTGTCTTGAAATGTTTGAACACTAATTTTATTTAAAATACTAATGTCCTTCTTCCAGAATTTCAAAGGTACATTTTGTGTTTTACAGCTTGCTGGATTTTGCAGGGATTGTACCCAGGCTGAAATTTGTTCTGTAATAAGTTCCTCTTTGTATTAAATTTTTATTTAATTTTAAACAGAAAATATTACAATAAATCAGTTGTTCTGTTGCTAATGATTTCTGGAAGATGGGATATGACTTCAATAATTTCAATCTTTTTTATGGGAAGAATTAGTAAGAGGAAAGTTAAATGAGATGAAAAATAACGTATTTATCAAGGGGAAACAAACTGCATGTGATTAGTAACCATTCTTTGTAAGATTGCAGAAAATTGCAATTAAGGAGAAAAAAAAGGTTTTACTGCTTTATAACAGTGAATTATCTTATCCAGAGGTGGTTTCAGAATGATATTCCACAATTTAGTGTTCCCACTGAAGCACTCCAAACGATGCATCGCTCACTCTCCCGTCCTCTTCCCTCTCTCACTGCCATGGGATGGAGAGGAGAATTGGAGGCACAAAAGGTAAAGATCACGGGTTGAGCTATAAACAATTTGCTGGAAACAGCAAGGAGACAAGAAAATGTACAGTAACAGCAACAATATTAATAAAAATATGTAGAAGGGTGGCAAACAACTCACATGTGAATGCTCACCACATGGAGCCCAATAATACCCGACTGTTCACTTCCTGCTACATGACCAGAAGGGGCTCCTTCCCTTAGCCCTGGGCTGTGATATCAGGTGGTACAGAATAAAGTCCAGGTCCCAGACATGCTGTTACTGGCCACTGCAAAATTTAACCCCGTATGGGCTGGAACAAGGGCACATGATAATTGAACATGTGACAGGTACATTTAAAAAAAAATATTAAAATAAAGGCAATATACCCTTTTTAAAAAAAATTATTGTACAGATATGTAGTTAGTGTGTCCATGTTGAAAGATGGCCATATGTATTTTAGGTTAGTCCTAAAAAGATATAGTCCTTAGAAAGATAGTCCTTAGAAAGATATAGTTTTAAATAAATTTACTGTAGATACAAATATCTACCAAGCCATAAAGGCTTGTATTTCTGATTAATCTTGTGCTGCTCTTCCAGATCTTGTTGTTCCATGATCCCTTTTCCAAGTCAATAATTTACAAGAAAATGGATATGTAAATATCAAAATCAGGTAAACAGTAAAACTCATGGCTCACCCACTGATTTCAATTAGGCCAGTGACTCTGCTTCTGGGGGTCCTGCTTATATTTCCTGGTACCAGCATTTTTCTCTTTTCAATGATAAAAATTATCAAGAACAGAAGTTAGAGTGAAAAGCTTTACTTGAGTACAATACAGTCCTACTGTACAGCAAATGTTCTTATCTTGACTCCTTAGATCAAGATCCATTTTTATCTCCTGCGGAATACTGTTCTGTGTCTCTTTGTCATTGTCCCTGGGTAGAACAACCTGTCAGTCAGTTGAAAGTGTCCATTGCATTGCTAATAGTATGTTGATTTATGATTCTTGTAATGTGAGAAGTCACCTTTTAAAAGAAATGCGGACAGAGCTTTTAATTTGAAAGTAGATTTAGAAGTATCTATTTTGAAAATTCTTTGGTTTAAAATGCCACACATCAGTTTTTATGTGAGTTAGGCATAGGTTTGCATAGTTCTGACTTTTTATTTTTTTTAAATTAAACTAGTTCTTAGTATCACTGGAATGAACAGTATGCTAAGAAAATCAGGGCTATACAGCTCCAACATCTTGTCTCTCTTAATGTAACTTTAGACTTAATTCATAACACAGTATTTCTCCCAGAGACTCAAATGAAATTTTCATTTTCAGTATAAATGTGGCTAACCAATGTTAGGCAATCATAAGTGGTCTGAATGATATTGATCTTAGATTTATAATCTGCCTGAACCTATCCCTGAAAATCATCTGGCTGTTTGTAAGGAATATCTTAGAAACTTTAGAAGACTTATGCAGTAATTAAATTCTCATCATATGCCCACATTCAGTAGGATTTTTTTGTTGCTAATCTCGGCTAGGCAGACTTAGTCCTTCCCTTGTTGCCACTATAATTTATATGTAATCATAACTTGACAACCTTAGTCTAAAGCTGCACTCTGTCCTCCAAGGAAACTTAATACCTTCTGCTCTGTACACTCGCAGCATTTATCACTTTAACAATAGGTGTATATGACCCTGTTAATTTATCCTCCAGTGTGTGCAAGGAGTTGCTTCAGTACAACTGGGTTCCCAATATAATATTTCAGTGATCCTTAGTATCTGTGGACTTGTATATGGGGCATTATTGCTCCTTTCAAACTGAGTTAAATTTTCAAAGAATTTATAATTTCAGTGGAATTTCTTACCATGCTTTCTGATGTTATGCTACCAACAAAAAGTAAAAGATGAGCATATACAATTGCCATGATTTTACGAGTATGCAAACCTGATATAAATGTTTCCTGTCCCTTGGGAAGTGCAGCTAAGATTTGTCCCGAGGCACACAGCAAGATATTTCTGACTACCACATGGGTGTTTTGTATTCTTTGCCAGTTTCCACCTCTTCTGTTCCACCTGTTCTGTTGTGGTTATTCCCTTACTATCAGTCAAACGTCCACATGGCTGCTCACTCACTCGTTCTCTCTCCTCTGTGGGAGAGGGAAAGGAAACAGAATGAAATATCTCATGGACTTTCCTACCTCTCCACCCTGCTGAACTCAGACTCCTCCACTCCTAGCTCAAGTGGCACAAGGAGAAGTGGGGAAGGCCAGGATTAGACAACAGAAGGCTCTTACTGCTACTGTTTATTGCTTGTCACAGTTATCCTGCTCCACCATGGACTCGCGGTGAGCTGCAGTGTGAATATCTGCTCCAGCTTCTGCTGTGCCTCCTCCTTCTCCTGTTCCTCCTCCTCTCCTTATTCTTCATCTGACCTTTCAGCTAATTCTCACTGTTTTTGTTCCCTTTTCCTCTCTTTGAGAGATTTTGGTTGGGGTTTTATTTTGCCTTTTCTTAAATATGCTTTCCCAGAGATGGCAGCACCTTGGCTGCAAGGCTCAGCTCTTTTCCTGTGGTGGGTTAGTTAGAGCAAGGCCAGCCAAGGCCTCTCCTCACTGAGAGGAGAATTTCTATATTTATTAAAAATTAAATATAATTAAATATAGACCACTAAAAAAATGTTCAGTCTTTATGAAAGAAAGATATATGGAGCATGTAGAAGTACCTTCCAGTTTGTTAATTATTTCAGAACAATCGTTTGAGTAGGAGGTTTGCACCATATCTTCATTTGCAAATACTCCTTGACGAATGAGTATCCTTCACAAAACTGGGAACCAGCTAGAGGTGTCCTTGAAAACTACCCAAGTATATTCCTTCAATTCATTTTCATGCTTGATATCTCTAAAAGAAAATTGTCATCAGTCTATGTGCCAAAGGACTAAGGGTTCTATATAGGTTCCTTCATCATCTTTTTGAGGTATCTAAAATAAGAGCCCAGTTGTTGAAAGTCAGTGGGAGCTCTAGGGGGTGAAGTAAGACAGACATTTTGTGCAGATGATTTAGGTCCTTTTACAGTTTTCCTTGATTTCTGCTCAGTGCTTCACCTATTGATGAGTGAAGTGAACATGACCTAAATAAACCAGCTACCAGCTCAAGAGAGGGTGGAAGAAAAATACCTTCTTCTGTCCTTCAGGTCTCTGCACCTGGAGCAGCAGACAGATTGTATCAGGAGTCAGTTACAACACTTTCATATTTACAGAGAATTCCTGGATTATGAGGATGTTCTCCCTTCCCCAATTCCTCAGTCTTTGCTACTTTGTAGTTTTATGAAAGGCTTCAGTACAGTGAGACGTTAGACACTTTGCTATTTTTACATCGTGCTTACAAGCTCTAAAGAGTTAAGTACAAAATAAAACTAAAAAAGTGGGATACTAAGACTAAATCTCCTATCTATAGAGGTCTTTTCTGTCAGTTCCTGGCATAAATCAAGTAAATGTGAACAACATAGTCTTAAAATTTTATTTAGTTTTTATTTCAACTCATATTTAATTGTTGATTTAGTTTGTCCAGTAATGCAGATGTGAATGTATGACTGTTTCTCTATCATTGCAGTGATATGTCTTGCAGTTTTGGGCAGTCTTCTGTAGAAGGTAGTTAAAAGTAGAAGGCTGAACTTGAGGCACTGGAGTATGTAGGTACACACATCTGCTGATAGCAAATCAACAGATCACAAGCAGAGTATAATCCAAAACTACAGCAGCAACATGCACCAGATTTCAACTCATTTATCTAAGTAAGTTGGAATTCAAAACTAAGTTGTGGCACAAAAGAGAATTTTACCAGTTAAATGTCTGAAGAATTTGGAAAATCTTTGCTTCTTCTCCCATATAAAAAAAAAAAAAAAGTATTAAATAATTCCTAGAACTGAAAATAATTGTCACATGGTGAAGGAAGGTGTTATGCTGATAAGTCTGGAAAGTTTTGGTTTCTCCAAAAACTTCCATGTACCATGTTATCTTTCTGTCTTCAGTTCTATAGAGGAAGTCTGAAATATATTACGTTGGTAAGGCATGAAAACAAGAAGGCTCATAATTATATTCTGTTTTTTTAAACTGTGCCTGGTAAGGCCCCTTAGGCATGAAAACAAGAAAGCTCAGAATTATATTCTGTTTTTTTTGAACTGTGCCTTCCCTTTATAGCTGAAGGTCAGCAAGTACTCTATCTGCACATCATGTGAGTCATTAATCACATCTGTAGTTTTATAAGCTATGACGATTGTCTTTATAAAATCAAGTGCAACACCCATCTGAAGTACTTGATTCTGTCATTATTGACTGTGATTTCCCTTCAAGAAGACTACTGAAACCCCAGTGGCAGATTCAAAAAATAATATATCCACTTAGCACACTTACTGCTGACTTTGCCAGTGTCTGATTACACTGACTGCTGAGTTTTGTTTTAGGAATGATTTCTGATTGCAGTATTTGCCACAAGCTGCACCAAATGATCTTGAAAAGGACTGGCCTGCTTATCAGGTACTGCATGACTCTTGCTGATCTCAGTGTTAAAATCTCTGGGACAATGAGTGAAATTGAATTTTCTCCCATCCCATCTGGTAAACCGAAAAAAATTATGACTAGAAAATACCATTACTTTTATCCAACAGTCACGGGTGTCTGTTTGGTTCAGTATTAACTATAAATCACCTTTGTGCACCATGGACCTTTCAAATTATATTTGTGAACACTTAATTGCTTTCTTCTCCGTGTTCCTAGCAGTTGCACTTTGTATCCTTTTATTATAGTGAATTATGCCTCTTGTCAAGGAGGCAACTGTTTGCAGGAGATAAAGTGCAGAGGCACAAACATTCAGGCTGTTGATTTCTTGTGTGTGAAATGCTTTTTTGTCCTATTTTTAGATATTTTTAATATATTTTAAAGTAGGCAAGACAAACGAAAATTGGAAACAATAAATAAAGCAAGGAAAAAAAGAAAAGCCTGAAACAGTTCTGATGAATACAGCTGAAAAGTATAGTTAAGTGAAAAAGCGATTCCAAGGAAAATAGAGCTCTGCATTTTAAAAAGCTACTTCTTTTCCTGGAGCAAATATGAGCTGTGTATTATAACATTTACAAGAAGTGCTGTGAGCTTATTTTAGTCTATGGATGATCACTGTTTCTTAGGGTTTATGTCCTGACAGTATGATTTACAAGAAACAAATTTTGTGGTTAGTTTATTATTGGTATACTTGTGCACTTCTCTGAAGTAGTGAACAGTCTTTCAGCTGGTCATAAAAATAAGCTTAGGGCTAAAAAGTGGAACATATATTTCTAGGCACAAACAATTTGGTTGTGCCAAATCTTTAGGTTTAGCTGTGAAACTGGGGTGTGGGATTTTTAGCTTTCACTTATTGGATTGGGAAAATCTGTACATTACATCTTTCTCATTAATTACAGCACTTATAAAGTGACAAAATAAATCAGATTCTTGGAGACTTTAAATCTTATAAGATAGTTATAATTTCTTGAATAGAGGGAATGCACTGGTGCCCTGTCTCCTCCAGTAAGGGAGGTGGGGTGATAGGGAAAGGAAGCTTGTAATAATTTCCTACTGTGTTCATTTAACTTTATGATGGTTCCTCTCAGGAGACCATAATGAAAAGATAAGAGACTAATGATCCATAAATTTAACAGAATCCAGATTCAACAATCTTTCAGTCTGACAAAATTAATTAACATTAAGACATTTTCTTGAGATGAGTATGTATATATGTGTGAAATCAAGCCCCAAGATAACATTTCTTCCCTTTTCAAAAAGTTTGCTTTTAGACTGCAACTTTAACCTTCCAAATCTGACTACTTTCTGCTTTCACAATCTAAATTTGATATTTTCAGCTATACTCATGCTTTGTTTTTCAAAAATACAGCTGTCACTGATCATACTTCATACTTGATCTTTTGCTTGGATATACTGTCACAACTACTTATTTAAGTGACAAAACTAAGGATTTTTTTTTTTTAGTGATTCCTTTTATTCTGATTATATCTCTCATATCTCTAGCAGCAACATAACTAAGGTCTTGTATTTACATTCAGTAAACCTAAACCAATAGGTAACTTAAACATAGATTGTATATCAAGTCCCATCCCAGTACTGACAACTTCAATTCTTGTATGGAGCAGTTTTGAAGCCAAGTGGAATGGCCTTGTCACCTACTCTCTCAATGACTCTGTTGTTTCATAGTGTGGACACCCTCACTAGTGAGTATGACAGTATATTCAGAGTTACATTCTCTGTGAAACCATTTCTAAAGGAAGTTAAATTTTCCTCTTTCGTCATAATGAGTTGCTGACAAACAAACATAGCCAGACCAGTTGAAAGCATGAGCTGCACCATTAAGACTGATATTGACAAGTATTAGTCTGCCCACAGATACAGGCTCACACTATCTCATTGTGATACTTGCATCTGCACAAAATCAATGTAACTATTAGGGACATTTGCTAAGATTGTATGAATGCCTGTGTGCAATAACACAACTTGCGCTTGTACTGTAAGTAATCATACTGGCCTTATACTTAAGTTCTTTTACTTAAGAACTTCTGACAGGAGTAAATTCTCAGGGGATTGAGCTTTAGGTTTGGGCATATACAAGCTGAACTGTCTTGTCTCATTCAGAGGTGGCTCGTTCATACTTGCCTAGCTATATCCATATTCTTTTATATGTCTGTGCATGCTGAAGTCAGATTTCTGATGGCAATACAGAATAGATCTGTATTCTTTTTCACTTGTGATTTTGGTGTTTACTTTTGTTTTACTTTTACTGTTTGTTTACTGTTTGTTTACTGTTTGTTTACTTTTTTTTCTCTACGGCAGAAAAAGTCCAAGAGATTGTAAAATTTATGCATTATGCAGATGACAGACAAATTTCACAGACAGAAATTTAGTTTAACAGACTTAATTATACTAACTTCATCAATCAGTAAGATGGTTATTAATACGTTGTACAGTCCTCTGATTTCTTTTTTCTGTTGTTTTGTTTTTCCTCTACCTACTGTGCTGCATGGCAGAAAACACATGAAATTCTGATTCTGTCCTTGCTTTCTTGCCTTCTTTTGCTCGGTTTCTTAGGAGCAGTTTCTATCAGAAAGAAGCAGTTCATTTTGCTCTGTCAATTCATAGTATCTTAACATTTTACTTATTCTCTCATCACTTTTCAATGTGACAGAACTCCATACACATGCTGGAAGCAGTGCTCTTCATAATCATTCCCTCTTCAGTAAAAGTCATTAAGTCTACATTGTCAAATCTTACCTTGATTACAAATGTACACATTTTCCATAGTGCTAATATAAAATAAATGTAATGTATTTTTATTTGCAGCTTTAGCAAAATGGTTGATATTAAGGAACCATTAAGGCAACCTGAATCCCAGATCATTATTCATTCAACAGTCAAAAAAAGCATCTGTGCATTAGATGCTATTAGCACATGCAGAATGCCAGATATAATGATCCCATTAAATCAGACTTGATTAATAGTTTATAAAGACTGACTGTATGTTATTTTTGGAAATACAGTTTATATTATCCGTTTGCATTAATTTTTGGAAACACTGACGCGATGAAGAACAGCCTGGAGGCCTTTCCTTGGCAAGTATATAGTGTTTCATCTGTTCTGATCCATTTTCACCTAGACCAGGGTGGAAGAAGGTCATTATATGGAGAAGACTGGATTTCTCCCAGCTTGCATGTACAGAAGTATGTTTTTATTACCTGTCACCACATTGACTGTTCTAGGTACTTAAAATTTCCTCAAGGTTTCAGCAAAAATTTCTACTTTCTCTATCTGATTGTCAAAAAATAATGTTATTATGTTTATAGTTTTAGAAGTGCTGTATTAATGAAATCAAGGAGATTGCAGACTTGTCCTATTCCATTTGTAGGATTGAAATGAAAGAACTTCATTCCAAATGGTCTTAGTCCAGTGGGTATTTTCGTTTGCTGCTTGGCTTGCAACAGCTGGAACACTATGCTGTGTCAGGATCTTCGGTTTCCCTTGTTCCCACAGAATTCCCTAACCTGAAGCTCTTGTTTATAAGTGCTTTACATTTTCAGCGCTGCCATGATTGACCAAATGACATCCTGTTTTTTCTCGGGGCTAAAACTGTCTTTGCCTTTGCCTTTACTGACCTAGAAATTCACTCGGTGACTTTCTGGTGCACCTTGATTGGCATGAGTTGCATAGAAAAAGTAAAGGCTTGGTGACTGTTTTTGCTCTGCCAACCTTAGCCATTGCTATATTCTCCTTTGCTCTAGGTACAGTTTTGCTTATCTCTGGTTCAAAGTTCTGTGTTCCATGAGGAGTGTGTGTCTCTTTAAGTTCTCTCCAGAGCATGGTAAAACCTTTACTGAGTAACACTTCATTTTATGCATTGATATGAAGGATTAACATTATCAAAGATCTCATCTCTTCTAATCAAAATGGGGAACATTTTTTTTCCTCCTAGCAGTAAAAGTAATTCCTGTAATGTGAGAAATTACAGCTAATCTATACTCCACTCCTTCAAAGGACATCTTGATGTTTACCTTCAGGCTTAAACCACACACAAAGATTATAATTTTTGTCATTTTAGAGGAGATGCAACCTCAAATAGCTGACGTTTGTCAGGATTTTTTTTTTAAATTCGAACTTCCTGTCCAAGTGTTAAAACCCTTTATATTCCAGTGGACACTATATTTTTTATAATATCCTGAAAATGTTTTTTCTTGTTTAGCTCTCTATTTCAGTTTGTTATTTACCTAAAAAAAGTTGCTGTTAAGAACCAATGCAAATTTAAGCAAAGATGCAGTTCACAAAGACAATGGGTGGCCACTCTTGTCAAGGGGAAAGATTGACTGTTTCAGCAGGCAACACGCCCCTGGCTGTTTTAAGCACAAGCCCTTTAGGAGAACTCTTACTTTGGTCACTGAACCAAAAAATTGAAGTACCATGGAAGAAATCCAGACATGAAACACTGCCAAAATATGTATCCCACTATACTGAAAGGCTTCAAAATTACTGTATTTACACAAGGGTATTACTGGCAGAATAAATGAAAATTTTATGGTCTAAGAAAAGAAACACAATTTTAGTTAACTAGCATTTTTCTACTGCTCTAAAGCATTTATTGGGAGCAGAGGGAATTTGTACTCAGTGAAGTAGATCAGAGAAATGATAATTTGTCTTTGAATGGAGTACTTTTATCCCATTAATTTCAGCCATTATGGTGTGAGATAAGATATAAGCCAGTGACTAACTGAAAATTAAGGTCCCAAAAAAGAGGCAACGAAACAAAAGATTACCTTATGCAGTATTATACAAAGCACATGATAAAATTAATTTTTACTCAACCTTTTATTTTAGTCACTTTTAACCTCAATTCTTTATGCACTTAACCATGCCTGCTTCTTCTATATTTAAATGTATTTGGTTTACTCATCAGATCTCCTTTAAAGGATATTTGATTAAAATCCTTTCTTATTGCAGTTAAGAGAAAAAGGGCATTGCAGTGGAGATATGTGTTAGGTGAATGTATGGCATTGAAAGTTTTTCTATCTGATATACTACAAATGAAGGAATCATTTAGCATATTACAAAAGAAGCATAGGAGAACACTTTAGCTTGTGTTATTTCCAAAATTAATTTGGTATTGTATGCTGACTATTACTGATAGTAATCCTTTTTCAAGGGAGTATAATCAACGTTGTGTTTTAAAAGTACATTTCAGGGTAACAAGAAAAGAGGAAGGGATCATAGACATATGTTTTCAGAAGGAACATCCAGAGTTCAAGACATTTCATTCCATCTATTGCACTGAAGCTGGATCATGTAAAACTACCATATGCTTGTCTAATCTGTTCTGAAAAACAGTGAAGAATGGTTCATCACATCCTTGGGTAGCCTGGTGAAGTGCCTCATTACTCTTCATTAGAACATTTTTACTGCTCTAAACCTAGAGTCTTTGCTGATTTCTGCTTCTCCTTCCCCCTGTGTGTGTGAAGAACAAATCATCTTCCTTTTTTATAACTGCTTTTTTAGTAAAGGAAGACAGTTATGTTTTCTACTAGCCAGACCATTCTTTTTTTGGACTAAACACATCTTCTAATTTTCTCCTAAGTCATGCTTTCTAAAACCCTTTGCATCTAGACATTTTCTCCAGCTTTCCCCACTGGAATCTGCAGTTTGACATCCTTTAGATATCCAAAATGAGCCTGAATTCTTCAGATAGAGATTCCATACTACCAGTAAACAGAACAAAGATAGCTACCTCTCTTGTTCTGTGTAGGAACTCCGAGTACACATTCTGAAGTGAGACCTGTCTTTACAACATCTCCTATGGATTGAAACTGTTTCAATTACTGCATTTTTCTTTCTCTTTTCTGCCCATTAAGTTTTTAATAAAACAGAAAAATTAAAGTATGGCAATATGCCAATAACAAGTACCTGGAAAATAAAAATAGTATTTAAATAATGACTGTCAACACCATCCTGGGGTGCTTTAGGATGACTGTTGTTTGCAGGTTGGAGCTGGTGATCCACCTGCTTTATTCAGCTCTAGTAAGACTCATCTGATGTGCTGGGCCCAGTTCTGGGCTTCTCAGTACAAGTAAAGTATAGACTTGCTGGATCAAGTCCAGTGATAGGCCATAAAGATAATTAAGCAACTGGAGAATCTCTTTTATAAGGAGAGGCTGAGACATCTGGGGTCCCTCAGCCAAGAAAAGGCTTGGGAGGATCTGAGTATTGTGGCAATGGGTGGCAATGAAAAAGAGAAAGATGGTTCCCAGTGAAAGGACAAAGAGCGGAGGGCACAAATTGAAATATAACAAATTCTCTTCAAAAGTGATGAGAGTGACAATAATAATAATAATAATAATAATAATAATAATAATAATAATAATAATAATAATAATGTTCTTAACCTCAATTTAATGAGATATGAGCGTAAACCAACACTGGAAGACATTGCCCAGACAGGCCGTGTAGTCTCCGTTCATGGAGATATAAATCTCCACTAGGCATAGCCCTCAGCAACTTGCTCTAGCTGACCTTGCTTTGGGCAGGGTGTTGGACTAGTCAGTCTTGAGAGGCTCTTTCCAACCTCAATGCTTTTGTGATTGGTTCTGTGAGAAACGATTTTTACATTGTAAAAACTTTTCCCCCTGATTCTGTTTCTTACATTAATATTAATTTAAAGGGAAGAAATTGTTTGAAATGGACCTTTAATTTCTGAAAAAATATAAATTAAAAATTTTGCATAAACTTACCTAATAATTCCAGCTAATACTTTTATACTCAAACTAGTTGTTTTGTCTAGCTCACAATAATACCCATATTAATATTTTGTACAGCATTTTAGTATTCTTATCTAAAAATTTACAAGTGTTAAAAAATTGGAATGAAGTGGGATTAGTCTAAAATATATCTTGTGTGAATGGCTCAGCAGTTACAGCAGTCTTCTCCAAAAACTCAAGAAATGCAGGGCCAGTCCTTCAATGTGTAACATGCTATCCTGACAGCAGCAGGATGAGCTGGGTCTTTTTGCAGTCTTAAAACTTAGATTTGTACAAACTTGTTTCTGGTTATGGATTGTTTGTTTGTTTGTGCACTCTTTGGTTTTGCTCTCTTTTTTTAATTATATTTTTTCATCTTCCTGGGAGAATGATTATTGGTTTCTTTGTTAGTTTAGCTATTGTTATTTTACTTTGTTTTTGCTAGCTGTTGCCTCTGGAATACAAATTTGGAACAGACAAAGGAAGTAAATTTTGCTTAAGGGTAGCAGAGATATTTAGATGTAGCTTTCTGCTGTCCTCTTAGGAATGGTCTGGCATTCCATTCTTTATCCAGCAAGGAGCAGATATCAAGTCCTGTGTCAGCTCTGTCAGCCCTATGCAGATGCCTTAGATACAAATATTTCACTAGAATAAAGTATAATGCTAATATCCACTATATTTTTTTAACATGTAGGACTACAATCATATTTAACTGTTGACCTTAGCTTTTGAAAACATTTTTCTTTAAGCTCTTCTTTGTCTTTTTGAATGTCTGTTTTATGTGATATAAAGGTATAGTGGCTTTCAAAAGATAGGGAAGTAAGGTGTGTGCACTCAAGTAACAGGTCAGAAATTTCATATAGTGAAGGATTAAGTAATTACTTTATGAAAGCTAGAACATCAAGCTGACATCAGGCATTTTAAAACGGGACCTTATTTCATCATGCTGTGTTATGCTTACATATTTTATGCTAGAACTGGTGGACCCCTTAATTTAGCTGATATACCACACATAAATAGTGAAGCATAAACATTTTATCATGTAAACTACTAGCATGAAAACCTGTATAAATATAGAACTAAATTAGGGCCTGAGCAGACTGGCTTAATCTCCCTCCTCCTTACCCTTTGCATTGCTTTTGCACAGAAGACAGGGAGCAGAGCTGATACACAGTCTTTCTTGTGGGCTGTGCCTGTGGCTCCTAACAACACATCACATCTTTGCTGAGCTGATGGGAAAACTGCAGCTGATCATGTAACAAGGGTGCTGCAAAAGGTTCAAAGCTTACAGAAAATGAGCTCATTCTTAATGAAGAAAAAAAATCAGAAAAATGGTCTGGAGGAGATTTCTAGGTCAAAGTTTGGGAATGGAAGGGGTGATCCTGTGGAAGGTAAAGTATTTTTGAAGCAACTTTCATGAATTTCATTTTCAGTGTCTACCTAGATCAGCTCTAAATCTCTAATGAAGGAAAATCAAAAGCAGCATTCTATGAGCTCTGTCACAGCTGTCGTAAAGTTGTTTTTCTGTTGTGTTCTCAAAGTTACAGAGACAAAACAGAGTCAAAGAAAGTTTCAACTGACAAAGAAGAAAAATGAGGTCTGTTAATGTTCCTAAGGCCAGCCATTGTGATGAATGAACAGTTTCTTTCCCTTAAGCTGAATAACATCTCATTTGTTTGTATTTGTTCTACATATATTAAAATTTCTTTAGTATTTTACAAGAATTACTGACATTTGTGGCTGGGATTGGTTTCCAGACCATTGTTCTCTTTACACAGTTTTGGTCTATCTCCTGGTCACATTCCTGTGTTCTTTTTGGGACACCAAGCCTCTTCGCAAGATACCGTGGAGGCACAGCCGTTCCTTCCCATGGCAGGATTAACTCATTGCTGCAGTGTACAGAGTCAAACAAGATTGCTTCTGAACATGACCTGTTTGAATAGAAATTACACTTCGGTGTGGAATAGCTTTCTTTAGTATAAGTTACCAACAGCTGAAACAGTAGATTGGTTTTCAAGTATTTACGTTTCTCAGTACCTGGAAGCTTGGACAGTTTATACTCATGCTTTGCAACTTTTAGTAAGATTTTCTGGTATCTCCAAAAGAAATACATCAACTAAATTTTAGAGGAGACAGAAAATTTTCCCAGAGTCTCTTTTTATTTAGATTTCATGAAAACACTGTAGAAGTTACACGAATATCAGAAAGGCCAGAATTTCCTTTAGAGCCTGGAAATATAAAGTATTTCATCAAGCTTCTTCTTATGAAGCTGTGGTGGTTTGACAGGGTCTGGTTTTCTGGGTGTGGTAGGGGCCAGAAAGATGGCTCCTGTAAAAAGCTGCCAGAAGCTTCCACAGCTGTCAGGCCAGAGCCTATCCCAGATGGCCCTGAAGATGGACATGCTGTTAGCCACAGCCGGGCCAATTAGAGAAGAAAGCAACGCCTCTGTGACAACATATTTAAGAAAGAGTCACGGTAGTACGCACACGCGTGCGCCAGTAGATGTAGATAGACAGGGAAGAAGGAGTACAGCATGTAGGAGAAACAACAAATATGGACACCATCACAGTCAGAAGAAGAAGAAGGAGGAGGAGGGGGAGGAGATGCTTTGAACATCGAAGCTAAGAGACATCTTCACAGCCTGTGGTAAGGACTGTACCAAACACAGTGTTTCCCTGCACCCTGAGGGTCCACGAAGGAGCTGAGATCCACCCCACACTGGAGCAGGAGGGTTGGACTCCTGCAGGAGGGACTTTGGTCTGGAGGGGGCCAATGCGGGTAATGAGGCCTTTGCTCCTGGGGACTGAGGGAGTCATTTGTGCTAAAAAAGGCCTTGTTTCACCCCCACCCTAAGTTTGGACCAGCCTGGCCTTGGGAGGAGGATGTGGGCAGCAGTGACTGGGCGGACTGCTTGCGAAGAAGGAAAAAGGACTCGTGCAAAATGCCACAGTGCTTGTGAGAAGGGGACCTGCCTGCTCTCCAAATAATTGCCAAGAAGAAAAACATCTGAGAAAAACTGACTAGGAAACCCCCTTCCTNGGTTTTTTCTCTCAGTATCCTTATCTCACCTTGGAAGAAATTTCTTTCCCCTATCCAGCTGAGCAGAGGGAAGGGAAAGGGAAGCAGCTTTTTGTGGGAGCTTTGGGGCAGCTCAAAACCACGACAGAGGCCATATTGAAAACCTTTGTTGATTTTAACTGTTGCATTGTCCTAGTGGCAAAGAAATAATAAATCTGTCTTGGCTCTTCTTTTTATAGACAATAATACAAGCTAGCTTGTTGCAGTATTGACACAAAAGGAAGAGCTAGAGACACCTGTTACCAGGATCAGAGAGAATGAAGGAAGGGGGCAAGACCCGCCTTCTTTATTTTTTATATACATTTGGAAATCACTATTCATTGGAGGAAATCAGTTCTTCCTCCCTCAATTACAGCGGTCAAAGGAAATGTCCATCAAAGTTCTGTGACC
This sequence comes from Climacteris rufus, assembly GCA_013398175.1. NCBI lineage: Eukaryota > Metazoa > Chordata > Aves > Passeriformes > Climacteridae > Climacteris > Climacteris rufus. Next base: position 282,101 of record VZRZ01002770.1, on the reverse strand, counting down.
ATGAGAAAGGAATGTGAATGATAAGATACAGTTACAATAACATGGCCATGTTTACAGAGAAAACTGTGAGAAACTAGCTACAGAAAATGAAAACATCCAGGACTGCAAAAATCAGGGCAACACTAGCTCTCTGTGAAGTGTGTTTTCTTTGATTTGTAAAACACTAATAGAAAGATGAGAGGAAAATGAAAACATGACGGTGCAAATTTGGCTAGAAAAGTTCCCAAATTAATAAAATATTAAATTCAGTGATTTGATATGATGTCAATAAAGTTAAGGGATTTTTGTAAATCTTAGCACTGAATGCAATCTTTCTTTCACTCCAGGAAAGCTGTGAAAGCAGGTCCCATCACAGGCTACCGTGCTGACAAAGTATACTTGTGACAAGAAGTTCATTATACAAAAGGTGTTTACTAACCATAGGAGTGATTTAAAAGAAAAGACGTTTTTCTCTCTGTGCTGAAAATCATGATTTTGACATCTAAGTCAATCCTTTTACTCCAACAGTGATACTGAAATGCAGTGAGGAAATGTACACTTGGGGATGATCCCCTCATTCCAAATATTCAATAGTTTGGTCACCCCAAAACCTAAATCTAGGCACCTAACTGTTAGGGTACTGTATGGTACTGACTGTATTCTCCCTACAGGTAGTAAAGACCCTTCACGTTTGGGTGGTAACTGCAGGGCTGAAATCTCAATGGCCAAGTTTCTCCATGGAGCTCCCTTCCACTGCTGAAATTGACCTCTTTACTTGTGTGAAAACTGTTCTTCGGTAAGATTTTATCTACCACTAACACCTCAGGTGGAGATCAGGTCTAGCCTAGTGTCACAGGAAAAGAGACAAGCTGTGGGCATTGTGGCTTAATTCGAACATTATTGTCATGTCAAGGGGAGTGGAAGATGACTGAGCCCTGAATCTAGCAGTGAACTCGCTTTGAACATATGTCAAAAGAAGGACTAAAGGGCAACATTTTCTCTCTGCTGATTATGATCATGGATACTTAACAGAATTCTGCTGAATTTGTATTCACCTGTGGCTCAGTAAAGGACCAGCTTTCTCCTCTGGAAAAGTACCTGCCTCGGATTTCAGGGGAAAAAAAGCCCAAATTATCCAAACAATCAATCTGCCAATCAGCAATTGCCTCCAGTGTATGTCTTCTTTCTCCTTGGTAATTCCAGAATTGTGGGATACTTTTCTCTCAGGATCCTTACTGAATGCAGTTCAGGGTAATAGAAGCATTTCAATATGTGGTTGCACACTAATAATTCCTACTGGATAGCCAAATGCATGTGGAAATTCCTTTTGACTGACTAATTGCCATTGTTGCACTGACCACTGGACTCCTGGTGGCCTAGGCAGACAACAAGGGTTGGTGTCCCAGCGGTGGGCAAACCAAAATCCTCTCAGCAGCTGGCAATGCTGTCTGCAGATGGCTTTATGAAAGGCTGACAGCAGTGAAGGTGTTGCTAGGCAACAGGCGAGGGCAAAGGAAGAGAGAGGCACCTTCTCTTTGCCTGCAATCCCAACTTTATTCTTGTCGGAAGGAGAGGCAAGGAAGAAATGGAACTGGGGAACTGTTACAGCCCCTTTTTAAACAGGGGAGAAGAAGGGGAGGAACAAAGGGACAAACCAATGGGGAAATGACAAGGGGTGACAGGAGACAAATCCCAACAGGTTAGGGAACATATTTGAAATGACCAATGGGGAACCGAACTTAACAGATCTTTCCAGAGCTTAATACATAAGCAATGAAGCACATGAATATACATAGCGATTAGAACCAATGGGGTTAGGGGAACAAAGAAGCTTCTGGAAAAAGGGGGAGGAGATGCTGCAGGAGTGACACCTAGTGGGAGGCAACCCCTAGACTGGGGTCTCACCCTCGGATCCACCCTCAGGGTCAGAGTCCTGGGTGGGGAAATCCACCCACTTGGTGTCACACAGTCCCAAGGTGGGCTGGGCCACCTCAACATGCCATTTTTTCCTAATTTAGCTAAATATATGATCACACATAAACCCTAACTGTAGCAAGGTGATTACTAAATGCAGTTGAACAAAAAAAAAAAAGGAAATCTGATTATTTCATTCCATACTTCAAAATTAGTTAATACATATCATTTTGTTTCCCACAGGTTTATAATTCTTCACCATATTTTTCAGCCTCTGTCCATCAATGGCTAAGACACAAGTTTGAGTCATCATGACCAGGGTTTGGCCCTGTTGCTCTTTAAATAGCAGAAAGTGTAGTATACTCAAACATTTTCTTCCTTTGGCCTGCTGACAGTCTGCTTCTGCAATCTGCAAATTTAATAAACATCTAATGAAGATATAGCCTTGGAGTCCGATCTAGGAGGAGCCCAGAAGGAATCTTAGACTGCAGCAAGTCCTAGGATCTGAGGGGAGATAACAGTACTTTTAAGTCCTGATTGTAGTGGTAAAACTGATGTTTCTGTGTTGTCTCTGTTACCAAGAAATTTTGCTCCCTAAATGCAAATACTATTTGGCTACTGTCAATTTATTTGTAAATCTGAACACCTGTATTGCCAGCAGTTTCTTCCATACAGTGGTAAATACCTGCCTCCAACAAGACCTCAGGTTGGGTTATGTTTCTTTCAAGTCAATATGAGCAGTAATGTTAAGACATATTAAAATGCCATAATGATGCTTCATTACTAGCTATCCTCACCATTAGCACATTGTTATTATATTTTGTACATTCATGTATCCCCTCACATATCTGCCAAATATGACACATAACCATTCTACCTCTAATTGTTATGAAAGATTTGAGAGATAGTCTAGTTGGAGAATGAGATCAAGAGTGGAAAAAATAGATTCTCTTACACTTTCGTGTTATGTCTTTTCCCCTGCAGATTCGTTTTTTGTTTGTTTGCTTAGACTTTTTGTTTGCTTTTCTACTGTGTGCTTTTAAAATGTAGAATTTCTTGAATTATATTCCTGAAAATTAACTTAAAAATTTTTAGTGACATAAATAAATGCTTTCCCCTGATTCACCTCAGTTTCTTAGAGTCAAACTCTCTAAAAGTATTTTTTTTTACCTTTTTCCAATTGCATTGATTTGGGCATTCTTTAAAAATATTCAACATAAAAAAGTGCTCTTAATCAGCGAAACAATGAAGCATTAGGTGACATTTCACTGGCAATCATGCTTCATAGTCAACAATCAATCCGGAATGTTTTGTTTACTGGATATCTGTGATAGTTGCAAAAAACTAGGTGGGGTGATGAATTATATGTGAGAAAGCCACTGTTTTGTTTCTCAGGGATTCTCTAAAACATTCTCATCCTCTATGAGCCTCTCCAGCTCCAATGCCGTCTTTATCTCTAGGATTAGTATTCTTCCTGCACTGTCAGATGCTGTGTACATTTAGAAGGATGTTCCACTAGGATTGTTTTATCACAGACTACCTTTTACACTCCTCTCTGTTGTGAAACCCCATAAGCCCCATGCAGTTCTCCACTGCTTGAGGAGGTTTCATTGTCAGTCAGATCTCTTTCTGTCTACTTTCTGCTGCCAAAGAGTAATGCTTGAAATTGCATTTCAGATGTCCACCTTCTCTCTTTATCCATTCTGGGAGAACAGTAGAATATGATATTAAAATCTGTGAATGCCTGAAACTGTTATTTATCTGTGGTTTTTTTTTCAGTACTCTCTCTTCTGTAGAAACACCTGTTTCTATATATATAGGACAACTTTTCAGCATTTCCAGACAAGTTAAATGACAGTAAATATCGAAGTGGAAAAGCATTTGGTCTCAAACCTTTTTTTCTAAATCAAGTTTTAATCTTGGCAATTTCTAACATTGTTTTCATTCATGTGTTCCCATGTTACCTCCAAGGCATGACAAGAGAGTAATCTCTTATATTTGCCTTTGAAAGGAATGTGTTCTGTACCGAAGTATCTTGTTCTTATATTGACCATTTTTGCATTCACGTTTTGACATTACCCACTCTTTTTCAGTCTTACAAGCAATTTTCTGCCTCTCTTCTTTTACTTCTCTTGTGTTCATTGATGCAATTAGAAAGGACCAGTTCCCATATCTTTAGAATCCAGGACTGCAGAGGGAAGTGGAAGTGTTTGGATGCCAGGGACAGAAAATAAAGGCAAATTTCCTGTGCTGAACATAGACGTTGTACAGTTACCCACCAAAAATAGTCTTCTTCAAGCTCCATGTTCAGTTAATCAGAGAAAATCTGCACTAGTTTTTTTATAGAATATAAGGAGCAATAGATAATGTTTTTAGTGGAAAGAGGTCCTGTGAGAAATATGAAGTGAGATACAATTTATAGTGAAGTTGTGGTGATCTTATGTAGGTATTTTTAATCTAAAGCACAATTATTTCTGAAAAAAAAGGGAACACAATATATTAATAGTAAGAGTGGCTAAGTATTTTTAGAGCATGTTTAATTTTTTAAAAATGAAATATTGAAGGGCTATGCTAATGTAGAGGTCTTATTGCAGTGGTACTGCATCATATGCCACTAAGCTTCAGAAATCAGGGTTTTCCTTACAGTTGTTTACACTGTTATTTTGAGTGGTTTCTAATTCATTAGTACAAATTCAATGCAGGCTAAATTGTAGCATGCAGCTCTCATCCACAGGAAACCTTTCTTCTAGTAGAATGCTTTTATCAAGTTACAGGACACTTACCTTTTTTTTTTTTTTAATATGGACACTGTTTGCTTCTTCCTCTTTTTCCTTCTTTGAGACATAATATCTTTATATATTAAAACAAAACAAAATAAAAACAACAACAACAACAACAAAAAAAACAAACCAGAAAAAAAAAGAAACTTCCTTCTGAAAACATAATCTCTATTTTCTGTCTTAGCTGATGTAGCAGTAGAATAGCTGTCTCCTGAGTATTCTAGAAGACATTCTAAATCCCTTTAAAACTGAAATTTGAAATTTATTGTTATTTTAGGCAAACTGAAACAATAACTAAAAAGAAAAACTATCAAACAAAACCCCAAATCCCCAACTAAGCAAACCAACTAACCAAACACAAGAACTGAAGCAAACTTGGCAAATGGCAATTAGTTAAATTTCTCTTTTAAGTTATTGGATCCTCCAGATGAATCCACTTGGCTTGTTGCAGCATTCATGCAGGCTGGTGCAAGAAACATGATCTCCTCATTGCACTGGTCTGGCATTTCATTGAAGGGCTCTGCTGCTCCCGGAATCCAGCCTACATGCTTGTATGTTATTTTTATGGAGACCAGGAGCCGCAGCGATGGAAGGAAAGCAAAGTCTGGGTTGCCACCAGTCCTTCTTACTGGGATGAGACTGCTTGGACCAAACAACATGGATATGCTTCCGGATACAGTATTATAAACGTCACTTACAATGTGGAGGTTTTATTGGATACAAGAAAAAAAACCCATCCAACTGCTGTCAATAATTAGGGTTAAACTGTTGAATTGTTGTGAGTAATATATATGTGCATATCGATGCCATTCACCCTCTTAAAGAAGAAATCACTTGTATGACATTAGGAAGAGCTATTTGGTTCACTCTGCATGTCTATTACTAGAATGTCATTCAAAGCAGATGCATTTTGCATTGTAATCTGAGAGTAATTAGGCTCAGTAATGAATACAGAACAGTATAACAGCTTTCTCTCATGGGCCCCATCAGCCATGGAGTTTTCTCTCAGCACAGCTGCTGTGATCATGAACAGAAAAGAATAATTCTTGTGATGTATCAGTCAAGCATTTTCACTGCTATGAAGTCTCACAGTCAATAACACAAAGTCTGAATTGGATTTAAACTCCAAGATTTGATTTATACAAAGTATTTTTTTAAAATACAAAACTTTAAAAACCATGCTGTAGTTCATTGCTTCTTGTTGCAATAAGGTACATGTTTATGTTTCTCAGGAACAGGAGTTCACAGAAGAAATGGAATTTTAAATGGTAATTGTAAATGGCCTCATGGAAAGAAAAGTAGTTTTAGGAAGAAGCAAAAATGATGAGTACGCATATTCTTAGCAGTGTAAAACTGCTAAGCTAACAGTAAAACTTGTTATCACAGCTCTGGCTTATGACAACATGACTGATGCAGCAAGAATAACATTTAGTTCTCATCTTTGTCCACTTTACAGAGATTATGGTTTTAATGGCTATCACAACACAGCTTTCCTCTCCTGTACTATAGTTCAAAAATGTGTCATAAAAGACACACAAAGAGCATAGGGATGTCTGTATCATGATGAGAATACCATATGTGCTATTTCATAATTATTTAGGGATGGTTCAAGCAGGAAAAGCTGCACGTAAGTAGAAGTGGAGAGGGTGGTCTGGTTGCAGGCACTCTAAGACTATCTAAGGGAGTTCATAGTGTCAGTCTTTCATGGGTGTGATGGTAAATGATGGTAAAGATGGTGAAATCATGGCAAAACTGAAAGTGTAGTCTTCAAAAGAATTTAGGCTCATGTTGCAGTTCGCTGATACAGCACAGCCCCACTGGGGCTGCCTCTGCTGAAACGGAGCCCAGGTTGCTGTCCCCAGTGGGGACAGCACAGGGTCACGGCCTGAGCTGGGACAGCTGGAGTGTCTGCTGCCGCAGGCACTACCTGGGCTTGTCTCCCTTTGGCAGACACAGCAGCAGGGAAACCTGATGTTTCTGTGCACACCTGGGGCCAGCCAGCTCCAGAGTGACGTGCCTGCGGACAGCAGTCCCACTGGGCTGGTGACCTGTCAGTCAAGCCGTGTCCTGCCCGTCCTCTCGGTGATTGGCTTAGGTCAGCGTTCTGCCTCTGTTCCCTATATTTTAAAAGTGCATTGCAAGTTCAAATATGCTCCTTTTTTTCTCCTGTACGTGTTCGCAATAAACCTGGACTGCTGTATGAGAGAGGCCCCTCCGAACCATCTCTTTGTCTCTGTCGTGCTTACACCATGCAGTGTGGGATCACAGCTCAAACACCCCTGCACTTACTGCCTCCGTACTCCAGCAAAGAGGAGCTGGGAGCAGCACCAAAGGGTGCTGCTTCCAGTAAACCCGGTGGCTCTGCGCAGCATTTTAAACCCACTACCTAGCTGTGGCAGGCTCAAAATATTTGTTGTTTGCCAATGAGTGTGTTGTAAGAACATACACATATTCTAGCAGTGAGAATAAAGCCATAATGTACTAATGATTTTGATGGTCTCAGAAGCATACAAGCTACAGTCTCCTAGAAACACAACTTCTACAGAAGTTGCTGGCATAGAAAAAAAGGGCCTGGTCTCTTGTAATGATTGCAATTCTTTAAGTTGGGGTTGGACCAAAAAAAAAAGAAAAAACCTAACTGCACATTTAAAAAAAAAAAAAGAATTTTGTAGAAATGTCCCTTTTATTCTGACATTCAGCTCACATATGTGACCTTGTGACTCTACAGAACATAATGCCAGGGAATAAAGATAAAATATTTGTTGCACAAAATTTTATACTATGATATCAAGTAACACACTGAAATCAAGATGAAAATGCTTTTACTACATCTGCTTGAACTAATGTAGTGTTTCAGTTTCTTTTAGTTGCCAGCTTTTATTTGTAGTTTTTTTCTTTAATATTAAATGCAAATTTCTTCCCTGCAGCATTGGTTTCTCCTTCATTTTTTGTTTGACTCCTTCTTCCCTGCTGCCTGTTTAAATGCAAGCAGGAGTCGTGCTATAACAGATCTCACACTGAAGTGATTGCCTGCACCATTCTGACGAAGTGATAGTGACAAAAGTTACCTGGTGCCACTAACTTTTATTCTTATTTACCTTGTGAGTGTTTCTCCAGCCAAAAAGCATGAAGGAGCCTTCATGCAATAGAGAATGAGGACAATGAATTGTTTTAAAATTGAGTTCTAACACTTTTCAGTGTACCTTGGTCAGCCTACTGTCAGTGCTTGTCATTTAGCAAAAGTACCTGTCATATTCTCTTCCCTTCTTGGTACCTCTTGTGTCACGATCCGCTAATACAAGCGGGGGTCATGATGGTTCGTTTAACGATCTCAAAATGCAAAAGGCACAAAGGGGATTTCAGTTTTAATCAAACAGTACACCTTTATTGAGTGCCAACAACACAATTATGTGATAGAAGAGAGAGAAAAAGAGAGATAAAGAAACAAAGTAAAGGAAGAGAGAGAGAGAGAGACAGAGGGAGAAGGGAATAGTTACCAATGGATGAGGTGAAGCCCTTGTGGTCTTCTTGCCAATAGACTTGCCACCGTCTGTGGGGAGATCTTGTTAGGGTTAATTCAGAAGGGCCTCTTATAGTCTTTTTGAAAGCAGGGGGCAACTGGCCAGGAGGTGAGGAAATCTGCCACTATTGTTGGTGAGGCCTGTTGATTGGGATCAGGAGGGAGTGTTGAGGACTGATCATTCCTTTTCGCTTCAGTGCAGTCCTCCCCGCCTAGGCAGAACCTGTTCCAGCGGATGCACCTTGCACGCAACGCTTGGCAAACATCCCACCTTAGCCAGGCCAGGATTCTTAGTGCAAAAGTCCTCTTTTAGGGTTTCAGTCTCTGTCAATGATCGTGAGGCAGATGAGGGATTTTCGGGCTGTCTCTTACACTCTTGCAGTTATTTTTAATTAAAGGTTGCACTTTGGTTGATATTTCAAATGTTTTATTTATGGGCCAAGGAACATTGCAAAGCTGACTTCAACATGTCCCAGTCTGAAACTCTTCTAGTCTGAAAACTGTCCAGTCACAGTACTGAAATGTAAATGCAACTTTTCCTAGACCCAAGTTTAGCCACTGCAGTTCATTTTTTCTCAGTACCAAAAGAAACTTGAAGAAATTACTTCATTTTTTCAGTTGCTTTAAAAATATATATAATCTTCTTAAGTTTAAAAGTCAAGGCTGTTTTGGTTAATCTATCCTAGATATCCTTTCCTGTTTGCCTGCATTGCTGTTAGTGCCCAGCAAATCATGCATGATTGTAGAGATCTTCCTGGATAATAAAGCTGAAATGGCTGGATGGTGGTCATTGAAACGTGTAACATTCATATAAATTCCATCCTCTTGCTGTATGTAATGCAAGGACCATTGGTAGTGAGGAGGATTTTATTCCTGGTTTGCTAGAAGTCTATTGAAAGGTTTAGCTATTTCACCACTTGAGCTTCCCTTTCTCAAGAGCAGAGCTAGTGCTAATTACCTCCTTCCTAGAACACTCAGATGCCTGTTGAGCAAAAGTACTATATAAATGTATGCTAATAGTAATAGTCATATAGAAAGGTAAAAGTAAAACAAAAGTTGAAAAAAAAAAAGGTCCAGTTTTAACTGGACCTGCCTGATATGATAGAAAACTTAAGGACGTTTTCATAACAAAGGGCCAGCCTTATAGAAAATTGAAAGATAGTCTAAATAAGAAGAAAAAGTAAGCCCATAGAACATGGCAGCTTAAGGTCTGATGACTAGAACAGAATGTGAAGAGTGGTTTGCAGAGAATACTCAAGTCGTTAGTAAGATGTTTTTTGCTTCTTCACCACATATAGGAAGACAAATAGGAAATTTGATGACCAGAGCATAGCAGGGTACTCAGGGATGAATGAAACACAGCAGAGTAGTGTAACAGTTTTTGTATTAATCTAATGCTGAAGTCTTTGATAATTCTAACTTCTTCCCTAGTCTTTACTGCAGAGGGATCAGAGGAGTTAGAAAAATTTGTTGTGGATATGCAGGAGGAATTAGATCAAACAGAAAAGTTAAATAAGTCTTCATAACTGGGTAACATTTGGGAGAAATCTTTGGAGTAACTTAGACGTGAAACTGTGGAGCATATGGCAAAACTGTCTTTGTAAACATTTCAATGCAATTTCTACTGTGCTAGAGGGGTAACCCCCATTACAAAAGAAATCTGAGAGCCAAAGAGGAGAACCTGGGAACAACAGACCAGAAAGTCTGATTTCCACACTGACAAGGTAAGTATATCTAAAAGATAAGACTATTGAGCCCATGGGAAAGCACAGGAGACAGCCAGTGTATCTTCAGCAAATGAAAATCCTGACTCACACACTTGGTGAAGTGCCACGGGTAGGAAGCGCGAGTATCTCGGAGTCTTTTGTGTCAGCCCCGTTTGCCTAAATAATGCAACTCAGGCCTTATCTAGTCTCCGATCAGAGGCGAGCCGAGCATCAGAACTCCCACAGAATCTTGGCTTAGCTCACGCACAGCGGTTTAATTTATGCAGGGAAATAAAGAGAACGAGAAAGGGTTCCTTCCGCATATCGCCGGTAGGTTTTATTCCTGGAATATGGTGTGGAAAAGATGGCCAAAATGGCAACTGGGGCGTGTTATAAAACGGGGGGCAAGGGGAGGGCAGCCAGGAGAGTCAATCACTGTGGAGGACCACAATGATTGACAGGGGCGTCAGCCAATCAGTCGGCTGTCTGGACCCGGCATGGGAACCAATGATCTGTTCCACTGGGTGGGGAACGCCCCTGCTGCCCTG
>VZRZ01002770.1:204949-271533 GCA_013398175.1 Climacteris rufus | reverse complement strand
ACGGTCCTGGCCGCAAGCCACGCCCAGAGGCACTACAACAGTGAAGCACTGTGAAAATGTCTGACTGGGCAAAGGCACTTATTATTCCTTTCATTTTATGAAATAAAAGCTAAGTCTCCTCTCTTTAACTCCTAACAAATAACTCCAAATAAAATTGATTATTTTCCATGGTTCAGGGAGCCTGTATGATGCTGATACAGGTCCTTTTCTTCCCCTCCAATGGACATGGGACTTTAAGTCTGAGCCTCTTGATGTTTAGCAAGCCTCTCTAACTGCCTTGCAGATGGCTGTAGCTGGACAGGAGATGATTTGCAAGTACATTGTTGTTTCAACAGTGGGACATTGTCATGGGTGCCTGGTACAAGATATCTTGCTCATATACTTAGTGAAATGGATACACAAGTTTGTCAAGAAGGAATTAGGTCTTTGTATTAGACCTAATTGTTTTCATGCCTTCGTCTATGGCCTGGTTGTAGTTTACTTTGTGGGCTACTCTGAGTAAATTCTCTGTTTCTCTGTAAGCCTACAGCACCTGTACACTCTCTCTCGGAGAAATGCACATATACACATACAAAGAAACGCACAGAGTCTCTCATCTCCTTGTATCTTGTCCTGGGTAACTGTTTATCAGGATATAAGGGCCTTGAGAAATCAGGCATTGAGAGCAGGGGATGGGAGCAGAGGAGACTGGATCAGGCAGGAAATGCAGGCAGGAAAAGTAAGCAATGCACTTGCAGCTTGGATAATCTCTCCATGAGATAATTCCCAGCATATTCTTGAGAAAATTCCCATTCTTCCACAGACTGTGTTTTGACAGTTTTCTAAACTCCACCACCTATTCTCCTAGTCCTTCTAGTCCTCCACCTTTTATTCTTCACACTACATACTGTGCAATGCTGCTGATACTTTCCCACATGTTGGTAGGTGTGTTATCCTGAAAATCAGATGGAGTTTTTTGCTTGACTTCTTCTTCGTTGTCATGCACATAACAGTCTTTTCTCAAGGTTGCAATTCTTCAGTGACCAGTAATTGCCATCAGTGAGTTATTTCCTGTCACGAATGTTTAACCATGCCTCAAACCCTTTGCTGTCATCCTATGCTTGAACACCTCAAAGGACACTGGGTACCAATGTTTGGGTCACAGAGCAAGTTCTCACAACAGGTTGATAGCAGGCCTAATAGGCCAGGTTTGGGGCACTTTAAGGTTAACATTAGGCAAAATTTACCTTAGTGCTTTTGCATGTTGCTATCAATAGCAATATGGTTCTTAGAGTGTAACATTCTTACAATTGCATCAGACTTTGATTTTGCAGCTTTTAGTATTTCACTTTAAAGAATCTAGGTTGACTATAGCGTTTTGCAAGTTGTAGATGGGTCTAGACCAAGCACGTATTTCATACTTTAAATAGTCATGACTGCAGCCATTTAAAAATTAGTCATTTACAGGGTATGCTACAGAACCACTCTATAAAAGGCTTCAAAGAAACATTCTTATTGAGCATTCTCAAAGAAGAATTCTTAGGCACTAGAGAACACACCAGTGTCTCTATGTATCCAGGAGGCTTGTTTAAATAAGTAAACTGGTTTATACTGTGGGTGAGGAACATCTTAAAAACAGCTGACTAAAAAACTTCTGTCAGAATGGGAATCTTGTGAACATATCTTAAAGAATCCTTCTACAGTATGAGTTCATAGATTTAGTTGTCTTTAACTTCACCCTGTGATGATCTGAACCCTAGTAAATGGGTGATACTGGAAAATGTCCGTAAAAAGAGCATCCAATATCTAAACTACAATGCTTGTAAAAGTGTAGTGATGTAAAACTGATAGTTAATGTTCATAGTTATGTTGCATATAGAAGAAAACACATGCTGAAAAACTTGATGTACTACTTGTATGTACTACAGATTTGGCATTTCTTGGTTAATTTCCCTTCCCATGCCTCAAAAATACCAAAATTAACAGCTTTTCTGAAAACAGATTATTCTTGAAACGTTAACTTTTGCTTATCAGAAATCCAGTCTGGCAATAACTTGATCATAAAGCTCACTGCAGTTTTCTTTAGCACATAAGCTTTTATCTCAGGTGAATATTTATTTGATTTGTATTAAATATATACTTTTGAATATGATTTGTATCCCAGATAGTACACATTAGTGTAAATGCTGTTAATGTTATTCTCTACTTGGTGTAATCTTCCTCGACGTTATTTTGTTTTAATCTACCCATGTTTCAGTTTTGTAGTGATAGGGCAAGGGGTAATGATTTTTAAAAAAGGGTAAATTTGGGTTAGATAGAAGGAAAAAAAATTTACTATGAGAGTGGTGAGACATTGGAACATGTTGCCCAGAGAAGTTGTGGTTGTTCCATCTCTGGGAATGTTGAAGACCAAGTTACATGGGGCTCTGAGTAACCTGATGAAGTGAAAGTTGTCCCTACCTATGGCAGTGAAAGTTGTCCCTACATATGGCAGTGTTTTGGAACTAGATAAACAACATTATGTCGAATGGGCTACTTATGTGTATAATCTTGTCTCTGGCATTAGTGGGTAGGAAGTTATGGAGGTTATATGGCAGTAGCTCAGCTGGGGAATCTTTTGCCATTCTCCTGTAACGTCCTGACTCAAAACATTTGGTGATGTTTCTGGTCCTAGAAAATCCATTGCTTTGATTAAATGGTTTTCTGCAGTATGAAACATGTTATTCACTTAAATCATCCTCCACATAAAGGAATGGAAAATGGCAAATGTGAAAATGCGTGAGTTCTTGGGATGAATAAAAGTGTGAAGCACTTTGTCTGTGTTTATGGGGTTAACCTCAGCTGGCAGGTGAGTTCCCAATGAGACTTTGTTAGCTGTACTTTCATTGGATGGGGTGGGGAATTGGAAGGAGAACAGCTCATGGATTGAGGTAAAGACAGTTTACTAAGTGTAGATGGGAAAAACAGAAAAATAAAAAACAAGTGGTGGTAACTTATCACCAGTCAACTGATGCCCAGCCAGTCTGAGCACAGGTTAGTTGCAAAATAATCTCCCCTGGTTTTATTGTTGAGCATGATGGTGTGGAATCTCTCTCTTCTCAGAAGAATAGAAATATTGAGTCAGCTGTTCTGTCTGCATCCTCTCCCACTCTCTTGCCCATCCCCAATCTCCTTGCAAGGGCAGAGTGAGAAACAGTCTTGGTAACATGCAAGCAATGTTCAGCAGTGGCTAAAACATTGTGTTATCAACGTTGTTTTAAGGATGGAATGGAATGGAATGACATATTTCAGTGGGAAGGGATATACAGTGATCATGTACTGCAACTGTCAATTGTTTGGTCACAGATCTGAAACACAGAAACATATGAGCTGCTATGAAGAAAATTAACTCCATCCCAGCAAGACCCAGTACAATGTGCAACATTTTTTCAAGAGATGAAGAGTTTGTAAAGCAGCTGAGGGAGAATTTGATAAAGAAACATGCAGAAATGTAACAGGGTACAATTATTCCCCTATTCTCACAATTACAGACCAGTGAAGCATCAGATGAAATGGTCAGGCTGCAGGTATAAATCAAAGAAAAGGAAGTGCTTTTACACACAGCATGCAGGAAAAGTCTGGAACTCATCACCAGAGGCTCCTGTGGAGGCTTTCTCTGTAAATGGGTTTGAAAAACTCTTAGGCAAATTTATGGAAGAAAAATCAATCAAGGGCTATAAAACAGGATGCAGATGCAGCTTTTAACTGGAAAAAAAAAAATCCCCAAATGGCAGACTGCTGGGAACCAAAGAAGTAGGAAGAGAAAGTAGTAATCTCTACTTTTATTATTCCTAAGCTCTCTCACCATACATTTTTATACAGGCCTCCTTCAGAAATGGGATACAGGCTATGTGGACCTTTGCTCCAATGTATTGTTCCCTTCTCTGCTCCTACATTTATGTTCTTATAATTGGATTGGATTGCAATTCATCTCAGGTTATACCTTTCCAGTGACACACTTTGTGTGGAGGGGGCCATGGAAGTCAAAAAGCAGGGTTTCCTGACAAAGACAAATAATTTAAAATGTTCCCTATCTACTCCATTGATTTCTGTTAGGTGTTAAAAACTAATTTATTCTCCAGCAGGTGATTTCCTCCCAGAAACATCCCTGTTAACCTGTGTCTTAAGTTCATGTTTAAGCCAATTGCATGATTTTTTTCCCCCTCCACTTTCACTGGTCTAATTTCCTCCAGGCAAGGTGCTCACAGTTTCTTAAAAACCTTCATTCCTTACCTGGAGTCTGTGATGTTCCTTGAAAATGCTCATCCCTCCCATTTGTCAGGTCATCCTGATCAGATGAGGAAGAGGTGATTCTGGTTAAAAATGCATGGAAATAGCTGATTCTAATTAGCGAGTAAGTTTGGAATTGTAGAAAGTCTGCTTTGGAACTGTAAAACTTGCAGCACTGTGCTATTCTCTGAGGTATATAAAAGCCCTTCAGTGAGGGCTTTTAGACAATTGTTTCTAATACAGGCAATACATCCAGTTAAAAAAACCTGTTATTTGGCAGCTTGTTTTCACTGCTATGTTGAAAACATAAAGACTGAAATCAAACCCATCTTAGAAAGACTTTGACCATAATGATGTAGGATTATAAACAAAGCATTATATACATATGTCTTCAAGTATCATATTTTCTAATTTATACAAGCTTGATAATATAATATTGAATTAAATTAAAAGCCTATTTTAAATCCATTATTTTTAACCAGGAAAGAGTTGAATCTGAATTTAAGATCAAATTGAAATATCTAACAATATGTTTAAGTCAGATTTTCTATTTTTGAATTTGTATGATAAAGTGACAATGACATTTAGGTACAGGGCTTTGCACTAGTAACAAATGCAGTGCTAAAGCATTTAAAATGTAAATATTTTATTCAGAGAAAGAACCTATATAAGCCCAAATATTTATCCACAAACTGAGTCAATGGCCCTATCATATAATTATTTCTGTGTGTATAAATGAAAATATAAGAATGACGCAGATTATACCTTTCAATTGCTGCTTTCAGATCTGTTTCTTTACTTGAAATTGGGAATACATTTTGAATCCATCTTTCCTCCAGAAGCAGAACTGTCTTTTAGAATAATGACACTGAAGATATAACATCTAAAACAAGCAGAAAGGGGTGGTAAAAATTATATCCTTCTTTGATTTAATAGCATCCTCCTTAAAACAACCAACACCAACTTCACATCTGGGTCCCAGTGATTTGCTCCTCTACTGGGAAACAATGATTATTGGGCTAGGCCTGACATGTTGAATTGGGTCATGTTTTCACATGACATAATACTGTCGTGTTAGCAAATGTGTTTTTAGAGGAAAGGCCAAGCTGTTTCTACACATACGTGTGCTCTGTGAACTGTGCAGTGCCTGGGGAGAGTGAGGGTCCAGAGGAGCAAGCATCCCTTTTACAGCCTATCTTCAAGAAATGGTGAAAACCAGGAAATACAGAATGTTGTGCAGTAAATTTTAGGAAAAGGCTGTGTTTAATTCTTAGATATGCTGCTGAACCACTGTGCAACAGAGAGCTGAAGGTTAGAAAATAGCAACAGGGAAAAAAAGGCATCACAATTTTATGAGTTAGAAATTGTGGCTCACAGTCAAGCACACAAATCTTTGTCTCTGATGTTTTTTTCCTTGAACATGTAAATTGAAATAAAATGAAACCAGACAAGGCATCTCAATCTAGTTTGGGAAATGGAACCTGGACTCTGACCTGTCTCATCTTGGCCAGGGACAAGCATTCTCTGAGCATCTGGAGCAGTGGAGCTTTCCCATGGGGTTTAGCAGGGCAGAGCATGATGGCCAGGACCAGTCCCATCATCCCAGCCAGGAGCTGGGGACCTGAAATGGGCTTCTGGGCTTTAGGCTTCTGGGGGAATCCTGGGGGGGTTCAACAGGGACAGTGAGGCCCATCAGTACTCCCAGGGTCAGCCTCTTTCCCAGCTCATGTTTCTTTGCTTTCATTCTTTCTATTCCCTTAATGAATCTTTCTTTCCTTGCAATCCTGTGGCAACATGAAAGATGAGAAATGATCTAAGCCAAAACTCGTAGCAGCTTATAGTAAAAAGAGACATTGAACCACAAGAAAAATAACAAGATTTCTGTCAGGTGAGAATCTATTTTTATTTGCTAAAATGTCAGCAAATGCTCAAGCATGATTCACATCCTTTCTTGTCTCTGTTGAATAAAGAACATCACACAGGCGTTGCACCAGTTGTAGGTTTTGGTGTCCAGGGCATCATAGGTAGCAAGTAGAGTTGAGATCAAGTTTGTAGGGTGATGAGTTAGCACAGGGTTAAGTACACTGCAGGTAACTTATTTTTCATTATGTACTATGACATTTTCTAGATGTGACAAATTTTTGAACTTGTGCTTTTCTAGAAGGTGACTGCTAAAGAGTTTCTTGTGACACTTTAAAAAAAAATCTGATGATTACTAATTCATTTGGCACTGCTCTGTAATAATGTAAATCATAATGTTCTTCTGTGGCATTAGTGGATATAATCTCTTTCAAAAATCCCACAAAATCCTTTGTGTCTTGTCTCAGTATAGTCAAGTATATCTGCTTCAGTGTATCTAGATTTGGCAGCACTCCAGTTTCTTTGATGTATTTAGTTAGAAAGAGACTTGATAAGTAGGTACCATTGTTTAGGGATGAGTGAAGCCAGTGTAATATAGATACTTTAATTTGAGAATCAAAAGTTTGTCTTTTTTTCTAATGCCCTTACTTCTTCTGCTTACCCTTAAATGTAATGAGATGGAGGTTTATTAGACCAGGAAATAAAATCTTAATATCTAATTTAAAAAGGGAACATAGCAACACTTTGCTGATTTTGTGGGGAAAAAGAACAAGTAAAAAAATGGGGAAAAAAAATCCTCAGCAAAGAGAATCCAAGGCTTTTTGTTCTTCTCTCACAACAACAGAACGAAATAGATTTTGCATTTAAGTTTTTGCCAACTGTAAGATCCTTATTCAGTAAAAGAGAACAGTGAGTCATTAGTTTTAAAGATGGTTTAACAGACACACTTGTTAAGTATCTACAATATTTGAAGTAGTGGCATTTCACTGTTTTTAACTTCTATGAAAGTTCTTGTTCATGTACAGAAGCCCTCCTTGCACTATACAGTAGCATATCTCGTCATACTGAGGTATTTAGTTATTAGAGTCACAAAACTGAACAGTAAGCACTTACCATATGTTATTCCTGCTCATACAACATCATGACCTGGCTGATGGATCATAAAAAACTGAAGACAGATAGGTAACAGAAACAGACCTCCATATTGCTGTTCTTTTCTGTGCTGAGGTCAGAAGGCAACTGCACCCAGAAACACATTCTGCAACTAATCTGCTAAACTCCTTATTACGGTACAGCTCTAAATATGTTTACATTTTTTGTGAAAAGTGTGCGTTTAATAAAAAATATGTCTTAGTGAATCAAAGTGAAGTGAACCTTAAAACAGACCACCTTTCTGAAGGCTGGGTCAGCTAACCCTGCATCATTACAGTAAGAAATTTGTTCTGTACATTTTGAAATCCTCCAGCAACGGAGACCACTCAAACTACTAAATAATCTACTTCAATGCTTTGCTATGAATAGATATATCCAGCATGAATTATACTTTTGTGGTTTTAAACTTTTTTAAACTTTGTGCTTTGCTACAATTAGGTAGTTAATCATGCCCAAACATCCTACTTATGTTTCTGTGTTTTCTTTTGATTTTTTTTTTTTTGGTAATTCAACTCCTATTGTTACAACTCCCATTGAAATGCAGGGGCCATACATTTATCATGACTTATGGCCTTCTTCCGTTTTTTGAAATTTGTTACATTTTTCCTTCTTTCATAAATTGTGGTTAGGGACTTAGAATTGGTTGAATTGAATTTTGAAACCATTTCACCTCTAGAATCCCAGTGTTATCTTGGAGGGTGTCATGGAGTCTATGCCTTACAGAAATAGTAGAGAAATATTGTGTTTCTCAGGAAAATGTTTTTTAATCATTAGAAATATGATTTCTTTTTTTTTTTTTGTTTGTTTTTTTTGCATGCATATTGGAGTCGAATTCTAAATCTGGAAATTTCTGCTGAGAAAAGGTGGTTCATCACCCTCACTTTACATTTTTCTCTACCTTAAGTTCCTTGTCCCATTTTATCCCATATCAAATTCTCTGTCTTCTTTAAAGTGTATATCTTTGTATGCCAAGACTGATCTTTAAGGGTTTTTTTATTGTTCATGTGTTGTTAAAAATCAGCATGTGAAATGGTTTTGCGGCCTAAGGCCAGAGAGAGGCAGCAGGAAACAGAGATGCAGGAGTTCAGCTTTGTTTTTCTCCTACATGCATATTGGCAGTCCCTCCATATGTTGGAATTCAGTCTCCCCCAAACCAGTGCCTGAAGCCTTCACAGTATGTTGCTGCAGCAAAGCAGCAAGCATTCAAGAGTTTATCTCTAATAGATTTGATCACTCACTGTTTATGAAGCAGCACAGCTTGTGCTGATAATGAAAGACCTCCTCTTCCCTCTCCCTTCCAATTAGTAGGTCTTGTCTGTCTCATATTACTTATGAAAAGGTTTTGTCAATATTGACAAGAAGAGAAAAGGAAAATGAATTAACTTTGCACAGCTTGAGTCTCATCCTGTGAAAAATTCTGTTTGAGCTGTTCTGTCTAATTCTCTAACACTACCCTAAACATGAGTAATACCTTAGATGATGAAGATGACACATATGACAATGACTTTAACATTTGTTTTACATTGCTCTAGAGTGTGTTCAGGGTATCATGACTCCATGAGCAGGACAGTAAGAAGCTCAAACACCCCAACCCCTTTCCCATCAGAAAAAGAAAAATCCACTGAACTTCCCTTCCAAATGAGGAATTGGTTTATGGGAGTTGGCATTGTGAAGAAGAAGCAAATGCTAGAAACCCCAGAATTTCAAAGAGGCTTTGTTTTGTGATGATGGTACTGAATCTTATGAGTCAGAAGTGTGACACCCCATGCAAAGTAGTTAATCTTTCTGGATTTCCTGTTTACAAAATGATATAGTAATACTTCTACTTACCTTTCCTCTGTCTTGCCAAGATCAATTCCAGACATTTCAAGAGGTGCTTCTTTTAGGTAATGTGTGTGCATAAAGCCTAGCCAAAATCAAAATGACAAAGAGATGAGAGTATTTTTAACCCCAGTCTAAACTGGGTCTTTGCTTTTTATCAATCATATTTAATGGGGAAGTAAATGTCAAAGAAATGGATGCCTACATTATTATCTTTAATAGTTAAAAAGTAGATATAGAACAGAGCAGTTAAGAATGAAAACAAGGATCAGTACAATGTAATAGCAATTTATAAAAGAGCAACACAAAGTCAATATATTGTTTAGTAGTGATTCAAATAACTGATTAGAGAGTAATTCTAATGTGCTACTGTTCACCTAGCACAAACTGTGGTGAGTAACATTGTCAATCATTTGCAGAGGGTATTTTATTACAGAGGACAGCAAACAAAGTTTTAAGCATCAAGTGAAAAGATTGCAAAACACTTTTTCTATAAAGGAATGCAATTTTGCAATATACTGTCATTGACACCATTAGGCATCTAATATTTTAGACACTCACATTTGATAGACAAAGTATGTTAAGGTTTATTACCTTTGGCATTGATGTAGTGCACTTAATCTTCGAGTGGCAAACCAACCTATTTACTTCCTATTCTTTTATTTTTCTTATTCTCACAGTTATGAGTCACATATATCTGGTACTTAAAGAAAAAAAAAAGATAGAATTATAAGATATAATAAAAATAAGAACTTACAGGATGTGGCCAACATTTACAGTTTTTATTTTCTCCAGAGTCTTGAGTTGTCTTCATGCCTATAAGTTTGCCCGTCTGTGAGAACATAATTTAGGTTTATAATCCCAGTTTGATATTTTTAGCACAACAGTGAAATAGAAATAAAGATCCAAATCGGATAATTGCATTAAACTCAAAGAAAATGGGTGCCACGTGAAAGTTCCTATGGGTTTTGTGGAAGTTTGGGGTTTTACTTCCAGAAAATAGATCCTTTTTAGGAGCAATGTCTTAGGAGAAGCTTGCATAGAGCAGTGGTCTTCAGCAAAGTTAGATATCTGGGGTCTTTTTTTGGGTGTCATGTCTAGAGTCTCATGGACAGTGGAATGCACTTAGATCTAGTTCCTCTGTAGACTTCAAAAGCCTCCCAGCAGGCTTTATGAAATGGCACCTGGTTTTTGAAAATTATCAGTATGTGCCAACAGGCTTGAAGACATCTCCAGACAGAAAAGAATGCAGACCAACACATATTTAAGTTGTTAAGTGAGAGACCTCATCAAAAAGACAATTAGAATAAAGGATGCCTGAATTGCCCCAGGGTGTGGTGAGGTTCTAAAGCAGCTTTCAGTGGGTGAATGTCAAAACATACAAATAAATAGAAAACTAACTAGTTTTGAGGGGTTGCGTTATACAGATGATATTGTTACCTTAAATACTCAAGGACATTTTAAAAATGGGTACCTTCCCATACTAGTTTCGTGGATTTCTTTTGACAGTAAGAACACTTTTGTGTCTGACTTTGTCTCATCAATTTCATGCCTAACTATTGAATATTTGGATAAGAATATGTTTTCCAAAGACTTCCACATGTTCTACAATGCTGTAAAATGTATGTGAAAATAATGCACTTACCCAAAGGTCTCCAAAAATACTTATTCTGCTAATGAGATTATCTGAAATAAGATTAGTTTGTCAGAATACCAGAGTTTTTCTCATTATGAACTATTACAGTATCATTTATTTTCAGAAAAACTCATATTTAATGTAGCAAATATCTTTTGAAAGACTTGTGCATGTGTCATCTATAATGAGCTCACCGTTCACCTTGTTCGAACAAGAAAACATTGTATCAATTTCATTACTGACAAATACAAATTCTTGTTTTTACAAGATCAGCTTTTTCAACTCCCAGCATAGATGATAGAAGTATATATGTCTCAGTCTAAAATGCAGAATTTCATGAATGGCCTCACACATTTTAAAAGAAAACATAAACTAGTAAGCAATAGACCAGAATAAGATGTTAACTAATTGCTAGAAAGTGATTTACTATACAGAAACCTCTTATTGGTCATTACCAACTGTTAGTTATATAGTTAAGCTATATTTAATTAGCCACTTGCAATTAATTTTAATGGTTATTTTAAAATGTTGGTCCAATATGGCCTATACACAGTTGTCCTGCAAAATGTAGCTGATATTCTGAAGGTGACTGTTTTTTAAACTCTGTATATTGGGAAAACAATAGTAGTACCTTTCATTAGGGACTATATAAGAAGCCAAAAATTTCAAAGTCCGGCATTTTGACATGTAAATTGTTATGTAGAAGCTTGTTGAAATTTGCTAATAACAGCATTAGTTCTTTAGCATATATATAGCTAGTGACCGTGTCAGATCCTTGTTTATATACTTCACAAAACACATAATTGTGGGGTTTTATAAGAAGAAATTACTTTAAAACCTCGTATTTTCATGTGTGTGGGTGAACAGATGGAAACAGAAGAATATTCCCTCACAACAATGATAATTTGTCTCTAAATGAGGAGGATTTGATCCACAACATTCATCACTGTAATTACAACCAGAACAAAACTGCTCAGATGTAAACATAGATTGTTTTGTGATTTTGTGAGGATGTTGAACAAGTCAGTTTTACTCTACTATGTTGCACACATTTAATACTTCCCCTTATTAAACATTAATATTAATACTTACTAGTGCAAAATAGAAATACTAATTAGAAATTCTTTTAACTAATGATCTGTTATAGACATGGTTGCCATATATTTGAATGTAGTTGTCTTTTCCATAATTTTTAATTGAATGGGAACTCATTTTGACTTGCAGCTTCTGTATTTTGTAGTAACATTTTAACAACTCTTATGAAAGCTGTGTTATCATTCATTATAAGAATTGCACTTGGAGGCAAAAATCATTTTCTTGACCCACATCTATGTGGGCATTATCAGATATCTCCTTTTAAGAGATGTGCTCATTAAGTCATAATGGATAACAAACCAAATGAGCATAGCTTAGGTTTTGGTTTTTTTCTTAGAAAAGCCATAGGACTTAGCCATACTAAGCACTGATATAATCTGATTTAATTGGTCTCTCCTAACTCCAAATCAGGCTTGGTCTTTTTGTTTAAATCTGTAAGGGAAAAATAATGATGTGGCTTTTCATTTCACCGATTTTGAGTATCTATTGTATCCTATTTTAAGGTAGATTCAATGTGCATATTTCAATGTGGTCACAGCATCAAACCTGCCAGAGTTGAGAAGCATTTAGACAATGCTCTCAGGCACATGATGAGATTCTTGTGGCAGTCCTGTATGCAGCTGGGAGTTGGATGTTGATGATCCTTGTGGGTCCCTTCCAACTCAGGACATTCTATGATTCTATGATCTTCAAAACGGATTTGAGGTGCCTTTCTTTCAAATGAATGCTTAGTATTATTGTGCCTAATTTGATGTAAATAGAATTACTTCATAATATTTAACAGATTTGAACTTTCAAAGGTAAATTGTGATCATCTTTGACATATATATTGCATACCATATGTTTATACAAAGAAGAAGTGAATAGCATATTTACTCTCTCCTGATTTGGTTTTTGTACACATTCAAACATAGGAAAGCCATCCTCATAAAAAAGTCAATAATTCAAATCACCTGGATTTGCATGAGGGAAAATATTGGGGTTTATTTCCTGGTACTTACACTAAATGATCCAAGTTTTACTCTGACTTAAAATGGTCTAAACTTATTATAGACCCAGTGATTTCATTAATTCTAATTAATTATTTTTCTATTTCTGTAAGATGTCATATGCAATAGAAAACAGAAGAAAACCCTCTCTCTCATTACCAGTGAGTTTTTTTTCAAATTAGTCTGTTCATAATAAGTAGCATGGTCCTTTTTTTTTTTTGAATCCAAGTAATCTACATTGGTTCTGCAAATAGAAGTTATTATTACCTCACACCTCAGATTGAAACATTAGCCATAAAACTGGTTTTATACGTTAACATTTCTTCTGGCAAGGTAGACTGAAGATTAAAATACTTTTATAACAAAATTCTTGTAATTTCACATTATTCAAGTACTATCTGAAATGGAGAACTATAGTGATTTATTGTGGAAAAATTAAAAGGCCTATTACTTGCCATGGAAAGTACAGACATACTATTAGTTTGACATAAACCACATAAAGATATTAAATGTGACTCTAATTAGTTTTATCCTCCACTCGAGTTTCTGCAGTTGGATTCTTTTGATGTCATCCTGCTTCTATCTAATATGAGTAATGGGAATGGTTAGTGAACAATATTTCATACTGCCACATTCTAGTAGAAGTGGTTTCCATTTGTATGCAGTGTTCCAGTGGATGCACTTTGATAAAATGGTAAAAATGAGAAGCTCATAACTATCTCAATTTTTGACACACAAAATCCTGCAGATTGGTGATACATCAGCATGTGCAAAATTACCCCTTGCTAATACAATGAACCTGTTTATTATAACATACTATGCTCACTTAATCAGTGTTGTACAATAAATCATGTTTGCTATATATTTACACAATGCTACTCAGCAAAAAAGGAACACTACATAATTCAAAATATCCTTAATTAAACTAGTTAAAACCAAATTTCCAACTTGTTAAAAAACCACCAAACAACACAGAAACAGAAAGAAAGGTTCTGCATCTTACTCTGAAAGTTCTGACCTTTAAGTATAAACGATTTGTTGATCTGGGAAAAGCCTACATATTTGCTCCTAAATTAGAATTTTAATTTTGGTAAGTTCCATGGCCCAATGACATATAAAAACTTGTGGTGGGTTGACCTTGGCTGCTATCTGGTTGGCTGCCAGGCACCCACCCACCACTCTCTCTCACTCCCTCTCCTAAACAGGACAAGGGGAGAAAATAAAATGGAACAGCTCATGGCTGAGATAAAAACAAAAAGATCAGTTACTGATCAATTACCAGTTACTGTCATGGGCAAAACAGGTTTGGCTTGGGGAAAATTAATTTAATCTATTGAAAATTTATTGGAAAGTGAGGAACAAAGACGAATTAAAACGATGCTTTCCTCACAACTCCGCTTTTTCCTGGGTTCAATTTCATTTGTGTGTTCCTGACTCCTGTAACTCCTCCACCCCTACAAAGCAGAACAGGAGGATGGAGAATGAGAAGTTGAGCTCCTGTCTGGCATTCCCTCATCCTCAGACTTTTCCCCTGCTCTAGTGTGGGTCCATTCTGTGGGTTACAATATTTGCGGATAAAACTGCTCCATCTTGGGCTTTTCTCCACAGGCTGCAGTTCTTGCAGAAAGTATTCAGCTGCTCTGGCGTGGTTTTCTCCACAGGCTACATGGAAATACCTGCTCCAGGTCCTAGAGCATCTTCTCCTCTCCAGTACCTCTGAGCTTGGTGTTCACAGTATTGCTATGTTCCTCACTGCTGTGCATACTTTTTCCCTTCTTAAACATGTTTTGCCCAGGCTAAAGGGTTCAGCAGTGTCCTGTGGTGGGTCTGTGGGAGCTGCCAGTGTCTGACACGGGACAGTCCCTGGATTCTCCCCACAGAGGCCATCCCTGCAGCCCACCAGCTGTCAGAACCTGGACATGGACTTCCCAAAAATATTTTTGACTAAAGGAGACCTCCTAATTAGCCTGATATTGAAGCTTCTGAATGAGGAAGTAAATAAGTATGTAAAATATGTTCCTACTACTTGTCTCACAAGGAACATGTTAATTGTATTTCACAGTCTAGTACTTTGTATGTGGCCTGCTGAATGGAAATGACAATGGGAAATGCTGTAATAAATTTGTGTATGACAGAAATTGGCCATCTGGGTCAACATCTACCAGATGTGACAGTGCCTGGGTTAAAGGGAGAGAGCTTAGTGGCTTATGATAAAAAAAATCTGCTTTGTCAGCAAAGAGAGTGGAGAGAAAAATACTACATGTAACCAACAATATCAGTGTGGTGGGTGAAGTTATTTTAAATAAAAATAGTAAATAGTACTTTCACTAGGAGTTTTTCTAGGACAATTGCACTAAAATATTGATTTATTATTTCACAGAATCATAGAATGGTTTGAGTGCAAGGGGTCTTTAAAGATCATCTTTTTCCAATCCACCTGCCATGGACAGGGACACCTTCCATTAAACCAGGTTGCTCAGAGCCCCATCCAGCCTGGCCTGAAGCACTTGCATGAATAGGGCATCCACAACTGCTCTGGGCAACTTGTTCCTGTGCCTCACCACCCTCACAGCAAAGAACTTCCTCTTAGTATCCGATCTAAACCTATTCTCTTTTAGCTTGAATCCTTCCCCTCTGTTTTATCCTTACATCATCTTGTAAAAAGTCCCTCTCTTTCTTGTCAGCTCCCTTCAGGTACTGAAAGGCCACACTTATGTCACCCTTAAATCTTCGCTTTTCCAAGCTGCACAAACCCAATTCTCTTAGCCTTTCCTCAGCCTTTCCTCAGCATTTCCTCTGGACTTGCTTCAACAGGTCCATGTCTTTCTTGTGCTGGGAATCCCAGAGCTGGATGCAGCACTGCAGGTGGGGTCTTACCAGAGCAGAGCAGAGGGACGGAATCCACTCCCTCACCCTGCTGGCCACGCTGCTTTGGATGCAGCTCAGGACATGTTTGGCTTTCTGGCTATGAGTGCACGGTGCTGGGTCATATCCAACCTCACTCACCAGCACCCCAAATCCTTCTTGGCAGGGCTTCTCTTGGTCTGTTCATCTCCCAGCCTGTGTTGATATCAGAGATTGCCCCAGCCCAGGTGCAGCACTAATACTTAGTCTTGCTAGCCTGCATGAGATTCTAATGGGTCCACTTTTCGAGCTTACCCAGGTCCCTCTGGATGGCATCCTGTCCGTCAGGTGTGTCAACAGCACCACTCGGCTTGGTGTCATCAGCAATAGAAATATGTCAACTAAGAGGTTTCCCAGATGAAAAGAACAATCTAAGTAAATTAGTATTTGTTATTACATTTGTAATTTCCAGCACTGAAATGCACTTAGTGTTTTCTTAGAAGCAGTCAAAGCATATCAAAAGGAAAGAGGAGTTGCAATGGAGGATAACAGTGATGGAAGCAGGACTCATGGTTATGCTGATTACAGAATAGGTTCCTTATTAGACTACAGTTTAGAAAAGGCACAAAAAATGTTGAAGAGTTGCTTCTAAAGAGACAGCAAGGTAAAGAGAGTATTCTATGTCTTGTATAAGAGCAATATGATTTTTTTCTGTTATGACCTTAATGACTTTCTCCCTTTTTGTTTTCCTGGCAAGCTGGGAAAGATTGCTGAAATGAGTTCTTAATTAAAATGAAGAGAATTGAGAGAACACTGATAATTCTCTGTTATCTTGAAAACTGTCTTTTCCTTTGGAGAGGAAAATGAAGAAATGAAAGTTCTGTTTAGTCAAAGAAATACCAGGATAAATTTTACTTAGCTAATTACTATTTTTATATGTTTTTAGACTTGCAATATGATACTAACTGGTGACACTTTTGAGAAAAGTCAAAATTTAACAAGTAACTGAAATAGCCACCAGGATTATGATACCACAATGTTTTAGCCTGTAAGGTACAGAAATATTTAGGGAATAAGTAGGCAAAGTAAATAAAATACATATCAAACTGTTTTGAAAGAGTGTTTCTTTGTGTTCAGGTTGATACATTTCCTCCTACATCTCTTCCCTGTTGTGTGTTAAGGCAAACAACACAAAGACATCAGCCTGGACTGAAGACTTTATTGCCTTAAGAAATGAGAGAATTTAACTCTGGTGTATGAATTACACTGAAGCAAATTTTAGATTTATTGCAATAATTTCAGTATGATCGGAAAGAAATGAACTAGTGAAAAGTTAAATGTATTGTTCAGGCAAAATA
Organism: Climacteris rufus; assembly: GCA_013398175.1. Classification (NCBI taxonomy): domain Eukaryota; kingdom Metazoa; phylum Chordata; class Aves; order Passeriformes; family Climacteridae; genus Climacteris; species Climacteris rufus. The sequence goes on along the minus strand of VZRZ01002770.1, from coordinate 254,530 downwards.
TAGTGTCAGTGTTATCTGTCTATAAAGAGGAAATAGAAGATTTAAAAACTACAAGAAGATCATGGCATAAAGTCATGTCTAGTTAAGATTTAAAGCCAATATTTATTAAAGGAAGAAAAAGAAAAAAGTACTAATTGATGTCGCAAGCTGACACGAAAGAAAGACGCAAACACCTGTTGAAGAGATACCCAAAAACTGGGGCCGAACTGGCCCAAACTTTATTTTATATGTCTCTTAGAAACCACAGTGGATTGGAGGGAGAACTTGCCGCCCCTCAATCACACTGGTCAAAGGAAATATCCATCAAATCTCTCCGCCCAGCAGAAAGGAATGTAAATAATAAACTACCATTACAAAAACATGGTTATGTTTACAGAGAATGTGTGAGAAACAGTTACAGAAGAATGAAAACATCAAGAACTGCAAAACTCCGAGCAACAAATTTAGGGTTGAAGAATGAGCCATAATATGTTAGATTAGAAGAGAGTCAAAAATAATGGCTCAGATTTTCACTGTCTCTCCATTAGAACTGTCTGTCTAATTGAACATTAGTGGAACTTGAGTATCTTGTTCCCATGTGACTGAAAATTCCAAACATAGTTACTAAGAGAGAGAAATAAAGGGCAGATCACAAGACGGAGAATTACACATAAAAGTCAGAAAATAAAAACAGTAAAATAAAAGTAATCTTTCATATGTTGAAACCACAACCATGGAAAGTATAAACAATATTTACTGTTGAGCAGAGGTGTTAGAGAAGAATCAGGAACGCATTTTTACCAGAGCTGATATGAGAAAGGAGTCAATACCTGCTGGTAACAACGGTGTGGGTCTTACATCGGCACATGTTTGGGAATATGTCTGTCAGTGACCCGTACTCATGACTCACTGAGAAACTTTTGCTATCATATGTCTTTGAAGCAAAGATATTTTCTTAGCAGCTAGAAAATGTGCCACAAAAAACCTCAGTCGCCCACAAAAAGGCTGAAACAGAAATCGTTTCCCATAGAAACATTTTCATTACTTTTCAGAAGATATTGTCTCCATTTTGTTCATCTAATCCTGAAAGAAGTAATGTCCACTGGAAAAACATAAATTTAGCATCAAGCTAAAGCACAGAAACACAGAGAATGCTTAATTAATCCATGGCACGGAAAGTGAGAAGCAGGGACAACTGAGCTCCAGAGGAGTTTTCCAAAGAAAAGCAGTAGCTTTCCTCGGTGTAGGGTTTGTGAAGCAGATCTTCAATTTGCTGTTGGGAATGAGAATCTGCTTTAAAAGGTAATTAATTCTATCATATGATGTAGTTGGGCAGACCTTCTCTGGAGCCACGCTTGGGAGTAACAGAACTTTCTACTGTAGTGCTCGGGGCTGCAGGCAGACTCTAGACCAGCAGAGACACTGCATTGTTATTTCTGTGGATTGCTTGCTGAGTATCTACTTAACATATCCGGCTTTAGATCCATGCAATAATTTAAATAGTTGGTGAAGTGAGCACTGGTAAAACACAGTCCAGGATCTCTTTTTATTCCTTCAGCAGATTTCTGCCTGTCTCCCTATGCATCTGTGATAAGAGGTGACAGTAGAGGCACTTAATTTCTCCCCTTATGATAGCCCACACCAGCTATGTTTGCAACCTGTATGAGTGTTTCCTCATCCCACATTTGTAGGAAGTTTGTAAAAATAACTGCTGAATCTCAGTGTTTTCAAGAAAATCCATTCTGTCACGTGATTTCATTGTAGAATAAAGCAGCAACAGAAGGTGAGGCATCAGAAAAGAAGGGGATCGTCGACTCCAAAAGAAGGTGTTCTTTAGTTCCTGTCTTCACCTCAGAGGATAGGCAATCCCTTCATTGTCAGGGTCACTGCTTAGACCCTCCTTGAATAAATAAGACTCTTCCACTGTTATTTGAATTGGTTAACATTTCTGAACTGTCTGAAATGAACAAAGTCCTAGCAAAGTCTTATGCTTAAGCAAATTTGCTCATTTGATGACGTTGCAGAAGCACAATCTGAGTTACTCCTCTTCTTTTTCTGGTCCTTTTTTTTTTTTTTTTTTCCTAGAGAAATTCCACCATAAAAATTTTGCCATTAACTGTGTGAAATACCAAAGCCAAAAGAGAAGATTTTTGTGAGATACCTAAAAATCTCCTGTATGGTGCTTGAAAGGTTAATGTGAAAAAGAACGTGTAAAGGACCTCAAATTATGGTTTTTTGTCTTCTCAATCAGCAGATGTTTTCCTATAGTTCAGCTGCCGGTATGTAATTAGTGGTTGATAAAATTAAAAATATTCATTGTCCCCTGAAAATGGATTCTGAGGCTCTTCCATATTGAGGAATCTGAGATCTAAGTAATAACACAAATCTCCATACTTTGGAACTATCCATAACATCATCATGAATTTTATAAAGTGTATTAATCTATGTAATTTAATGTTCTTTGGGTTCTTAATATCTAATGCCACAGCTGTTTGGAAAGAAGCACCAGTAATGTATATTAAAAATACGGCATGTAAAAAGAAGCTTCTATGAAGCTAAATGTACATTTATTCATCAGCATTTTGAACTTGGGAAATGTCTAGTACTTTTGTACGTAAGCTTTGCCCCTAGCTATATAGGCTGTTTTTTATAATAGAAGTGTTAGAAGAAAGCTCTGAATACATACACATTGCAGTCTATTAAAATTACTGTTTTAATAATCAGAGGAAGTAAACATAAGTGTTTTCATGTTTCCCTGGTGTAGGGGTGAAAAAAGAAGCTGAAATCAGAAGACTACATCAAAAGCCAGAAGCTGTACATTTATTAATTTTGAAAGGAATGTGTGTATTTGAACTTGATCCATATTGCTACCAATAGTTCCCACAGAAAAAATTCAGATCTGAAGGAGTGATGAACCACAGGGTTATAGTGGGAGCATGTGAGGAGAAAAACTTCTAATTAGAAACGTGATGTTGCTGTCATTGGAGAAAGCATGCAGATGCAGACAGAAACAACAATGACCTGGTATTTTAATAGTTTGCTTGGACTGATACAGTAAAACCAGAAATGGTGTTTCTTTGCCTATAAGATAGATCTTTTCAGTGAGTATGATGAGTGGAAACCATATAGTTAGGTACTTATTTTGATCTTTTCTGCGATTAACCATCTCTTCCATCAGCTGCACATCCTATTCCTTAACAATTAATTTGTCCAGTAATGGGATATTTGTACTACACCATTCAGCAGCAATAGGCCTTTCAGCTGAAGTATTGAATGTCTCAGCTGGATCTCTGAGGTATGCACAGATGAATTTCAATCTACTCCCTAAAATACCTGTCCCTGAAGATATTTCTGTTGCTCAGGATCGTGTGTTCTGTTGCTACCAGCTCAACATTTCTGGCTTAGTATTTTAGATACCTTGTGATATTGGCTGGTCTTCAGTCCAGTCTCCTGAAGTGATCTGAATCTTGCAGGCTTAGATTGTAAACTTGTCAAGTAGAATATAACTATCCCAAAAGAATAAGTGTATAATCTTTATAACTTGGCACATAATCAGAATTAGCTGGAGACTTTTATCTTTATTCCTGATATCAGAAAATAAGCAAAGGTCCTTGAACTCCTGTGCAGTAAATGAGTGAGTACTTACTTCTATTTTCAGTAGGCTGTAGCAGTCAACTTGTCAACAGAGTTTGGGATTCCTGACTAGGAAAGGAGTAAAACAAGAAAACACAGTTATGCCATTACAGAAATTAATGGTGAGCTAATGAATTAAAGGGAGATGAGTTTAAAAGGGGTTATTTAATATGAATGCACAGGTATAACTTTTCACTCAGGATGTTCTTATATTAACTGAAAAGAAACACCATGGGGGTACAATAGCATATTCATTTCTTCAGTCTTTCTCTAACCTCTGTCAGAAATTAGTTATAGAGAGCTCAAGGGAGATCATATTCCAGTGGGGGCATCTGCAAGCTTAAAATGAAGCATATTAATTGGTGTTTAATGATTGAAGAAAATGCTGATTCCTAAAGCCGAGCCAGTTTCTTACAGTCTGGATGGAATTGATTTCTGCTGTGCTTGTATTCATCATAAACATGAACTGTAGTCTTACAAGATATTATTTTTTTACAATATATCAGAGTGTAGTGATTCCTCTGGGAGAAGTTTAAAAAGTCCATAAATACAATTCCTCAAGAAAAAAAAAGACAGACAGAAACACAAAACTTCATGAACAGAACTCATTTTAAGATTTTGGACATAAAAAGTCAGAATTTAGCAAATGCAAATAATCAATTTATTTGGACGTGTTAATGCAGTGCCTGAGGTTTTTGTCTTTGTGAGCTTTTTGTCTTTGTGAGCTTTTTAAAGGCCTATATTAAAAAATAAATAACATCCAGGAAATAAACCCCAAATATACAGCAACCCAGTTTCTTTCTAGTTTGTCTCTGAATCTGTTGTCTAGAAAAGCTCTGCTCACAGAAATGTTACGTAGGAACCCAGAGCTGGAGCAGATACAAATTTAACATTTCAGTGCTAATTTTAATGGGAATTAAACCAGTATAAAATTGTGTAAAAATAAAATAGAAGAAGAAACAAACAAAAAAAAATGTTAGAAGCTGTCGGTGGAAGCCCTGCCTGTGAGGACTGGTATGATAGCTTATAATTTCTATCTTAAATGCTTGTAAAGGTCTTTGAAATGCTTGGATAGGACATATTATTAAGTGTGCAAGATATTACTGCCTTAGCATTGTGAAAGACCAAACAAGATTCTATTCTGCTGTTAATTTCTGAACCGCTTTGCTGTTCCATCAATACACTGCGGATAGTACAATGTTCACCTGCCACTTCGTACAGACAAAAGGATCCCTGGGCATTTGGCTGACTCTAAACTACTGCTGACCAATATGAGGAAAGAGGTGTAGTTCCTAATGAGAACTGGAATTTACATATTTCTAATGCAAAATATTACTTTTAATTAGTACTCCCCCAATCATCACAATCCAATATTGGATTCCCTGTAACAAGGTGGAGTTGCTAGACAATATATTTTGTCAGCCTTTTGCTTGTGAGAGCTGTCTTTAAAAAGTACTTTATGCATTCTATTCTTAAATTCAACCTTTTTGTATTTAAAAATTATTGCAGATGTGTTAAAGTGCTAAGGTTTCATATAAAATAAAAAAGTAAGATATATCACTTGAATTTTGCTTGTGAGTGAAACTTTTTCATTTTGGGACACATTTTCCACTGCAGTTTTGCATGCAGAACCATCAGAGAACATTAATTAGCATGTTTTTAAGATGTAATGGATTTTAATGGCACAACTGGAAAATCGCCCACATGTTCCTAGAAAATTATAAGCAGAGATTTTTCAGCTGAAACAGAAAAGCAGATGGATAAGTATGAAAGTAATGTTATTTCTTCTGGGGCCAGAATGTCAAAGTGAATATCTAATGAGACTTCTTTTCTTTTTTCTTGAGCACAAGCCATACAATGCAGAAATACATCAAGTATCATTTTAAGACAGGAATGTAAAGAGGACTTGAAGTAATTTAAATATATATTAGAAAAAAGTGAAGAACTGGAGCTTTACTTAGAGATAAGAGTAAATAAAGTCTTTTACTCATTTTATGCGTGCTGGGTTACAGCACAGTCTGACATATTAGAAATCAGTTTTCAGTCATAGCATCCAGATCAGGGTGTGGCTCTCTGGAGACTGGATTCTGCATCATCTATACAATTCAAGGATAGATGATTCAGGGGGGCTGCCTATGATTTCACACCCATTTCACAAAGCACCAACTAAATGATTATTTTCTGTGACTTACTGATGTGAAAGTTGTTTCTAAAGACTGGTTTGGGAAAGTTAATTGTGAAGAGTGGAAATAAAAGTTCCTTTAAATTGAAAGGTTTGTCTCTGCAAAGTAAATTTAATGTGTGTAGTACTGACAGTATTTCAATAAATAATATTAAGGTATTGTACAATGACAATGTAACCTACTGCAACACATATTATGCTCACCAATGACTCAAGCTTACAGAACCCAGGATCAGGACTTAGTCTGTTGGTTAAAAGAACACTGGCAAGGACACCAGGATAAGCATGAATATAGTACTACTGGGAGTGTTTTGACTTCCATCTGTCAAGAAAGGCAAGCAGATGTGGCTTCCCTGTAACACCTCATTGAAAGGATAACAACTCTAACAGCACAGTACCTTGCCAAAGACCATGGTTAGTGATTTGCTTATTCGGTTTCATAGAAATAATTTTTTACCTTCAGCAACAAGTCGGTGAACTTGATCAGCCATATAATATCTACAAAATTGGTGTCCTTAGAGAAGAGATTATCTATGTTCATTTAAATTAGTGGTTTCAGAGAACACAGTAAAATTAAATCAGTAATTTCTTGCCCCATGCCCAGGCTATGAACCAGAAAAGGTTGCTGAGGGGATTTCTAATGATATGTCTTATAAATGGATTTGAAAAGGCTAAATACTAGCAATGTCAATGTCTTGATCCATCACAGACATGGTCTGTGTCTATATCTCTAATATAGCTGCAGCAATAGAGCAGTAAATATTTGTGATAACAATATTACAACCTTTTTCCTAGATTCTTGGTATGTCAAAATCTGAGATGGCTGAGGTTGCATATGATAGCAACAGTGTGTTTCATATTTCAATATCTTTGACTGAGTTTGTGGTAAATTCTTAGGCTTGCCCTTGCATTAAGCATTGAATTTTCCAGGAATAAAATTTAATCTCTCTGTTCCAAAAATATTCACATTTAGTTCTCCAAATGGCCCAAACACAGATGAAAAATTCAGTAATAATTAAAATTAAATCAACCTGTGCAAATATTCGTGCATAAGCTAAATTACTTTTGGTAGTTGAATTGGTTTATTGTTAAGTCATTTGTTATCTCTAGAGAATACTATGGCCTTCTGTATAATTCTTAGTAGCTATATTTATCACAGAAAAATCTCATCTTTAAATCAGGAGCTGAACTGAAAATAGCTGAAAATAGGGGAAAGCATCAGATATGCTTATCTCATTTTCACTCTTAGAATGAAAGAACCATTAAGGCTGGAAAAGACCTTTAAGACCAACAAGTCCATCAACCATCAACCTAGCCCCACCACCATATTCTTCATTCAAAAATCTCTTCAAGTGCCCTATTCACACAATTTTTTTGAACATTTCCAGGGATGGTGACTCCACCACTTCCCTGGGCACCCTGTTCCAATGATTTGTGAAGAAATGTTTACCTAATATCTAAACTAAACCTGTCCTGGAGCAACTTGAGCCTGTTTCCTCTCATCCTGTCACTTTTCATTTGGGAGAAGAGGACAACCCCCACCTGGCTACCACTTCCTTTCAGATAGCTTTAGAGAGCCCTAAAGTGTCCCCGGTCTTCTTTTCTACAGGGTAAACCACCCCAGCTTCCTCCTTCACTCCTCATAGGACTTGTGCTCCAGATCCTTCACCAGCTTCTTTGTCTTTCTCTGGATGTGCTCCAGGGCCTCAATGTCATTCTTGTAGTAGGGGTCCAAAACTGAACACAGTACTGAAGGTGCAGCCTCGCCAGTGCCAAGTAAGAGGGATTGATCACTTCCCTAGTCCTGCTGGCCAGAAATTATGATTATAGGCAGAGGCAGTATCCTGATCTAGATTGATCTTTAGATCTCTTGTTCCCTTTCACAGTTTACTTTTACATAAATACTAACTATTCAAAAAGAACCTATGTATGGTGGGACATCATTGTGGTATTGAGACTTTAAGTGTTTTCAGTTAAAACAGACTTTCTGTTTTCAGTTAAAAATAACATTTTTGATCTGGTAACTCTTACTTTAAGAATTTAATATTATTTTTTCCTAAATTTTAATTTTCAGCATCAAAAGTTCAACGCTGTTTTATTCAGGGATGTATCAAAACAGCAGCAAAAGATAGAATCTGACTCTTCTGTTAAGTAATGGTGATTAATGATGATTAGGATCTTTGATTTCTTTTGATGTAAGCACTTCCCACTAATTCTAAATGATGGAGTTCTGTATTAAATAATACGAAAGGAAAGGTCTCCTGATGAATTAAGAAAAAAACCTCATAATCTGAATGAACCACAGTTTGTTGTAACAGTAATTGCTCAACAGAAGGAGAAATTGAAATTATTCAACAACTAAAATAGAGTAATTCACACCCTTTTTCTTACACTTGCAGTTTTTTGTTGTTTGGCTTGTGCAACTGATGGCTCATTAGTGTTTCATAGAAGGAAATAGTATGTGAATTCTGACTACTATAGGACACATTTATGTTATTTCTGGTCTTAATGCGCTTTCTCTTTTTCTCTTTTATATGTATGTATATATGTACATATGTATGTATGTATCTATCTAAAGTGTTGTCTTACCAAGTATTACTACTTATAAAAGTTTCTGTGTCAAAGGCACTTTCTTTATTCTCATTTTCGTGGTTCCTTTTGCAATGCCTAATTTACATTATTGTTAGAGGAAATTTAATGCAAGTTAAGACAATGACAGAGACAGGCAATGTCACCAATGAGAGTGAACAGAAAAGGCAAATAATAGTAAACAGTAAAGATAAATACATACACTCTTAGTTCAGTGTTCATGTGTTAAGATTACTAAGGAAGGAACAGAATTTACACTTCCACAATGAACAACAAACCAGAAACATCTAGACTTATGTAAGTTGTCATGGTGATCTGCCACTCTTTGCAGATAAGCCTGACTGCTGTGCAGACCAGAGTAGAGGCAGTAGTAATCCACATTGTTGTGTATAAAAGGGTCCCTCAAATATTAGGGAGATGTGTTCACTGAATTTTGATATAAGTTCTCTCTCTTTTGTTAATGAAATGTCCTCTCTAGTAGGTCCATCTTCCCTTATGTATAATATGTGACTCTTTGATCATGCATTACTAGGCTGTGGGAGACAGTGAAGTTAGCTTCTTTTTTTGACTCTTGCAGACATAACACTGATGTTAGGATGTGATAGTCTCATTTTTTAGGGAAGAGATGGTGTTATTTCTGACTTACTGTTTGGATAAGTATTGCAGAATGCCTAACTTTGTTTCTGGTGGCCTCTCTGCCCTGCGGAAGACAAGCACTAACAGAACTTTCAGCCAGATGGAAAAGAAAATTGTATGTTTCTTTCTAACTTTTTCAGAGTTTTTGGGACATGATAAATGTAAGAGAACTGCGTATAAATACACTTCCAGATCTTAGAGATAAAGCGTGCCTGTGCCAAAACATTATTCAAATGTGATGAAAATTGTTTCCAGAGATGTTGTAGGTGGTAGAGAGACTGATAGCCCTATTCACAACACTTCAAACTCCCTACCAAATACAGTTTAAAAATAACATGACACTGGTTTGACACAAATTGCTGCAGACTATACATTTGTCATTCCCATTACTGAACAGAAACCAGGAATTATGGGCTTACGTGCTTTTCATTCAACTATGTATGAGAGACTTAGAGAAGAAAATAAATGAAACAGTCAATACTAGTGATATGACTAATATAGGCTCTGGTTTGGACTGACTTTACAAGTGTGCAAGAAATTGCTTGTTGGACATCAGAGTGTTGTCATTGTGCAACAATTAGGAGATTATGGCTGTGAAAAGCACTTTCAGTGTCAGTGAATCTGACTGTGAGACAGCATACTTGAGAAGCATTTGTGTTTATAGTGGAACTGAGTATGTTTTATTTTCTTGATTTGATACTTATAGAGAGCCGTTGAAGAAAGGGCTCAGGCTTGCTTTGTAACAGCTTCTGATGTTACAATATGTTCTTCTTGTATTAACCACAACTGTGTTCTGAAAGCTACTTAAACTGAGCTCTAAGTGTAGATTAAAGTATAGCCTTGTAAAAAACAGTCATAGACATAACAGAGGTTAATACTTAAAAAATATTCATAGGTTCTTTATATCAGATAACTTGTAGCACACTCATTTTCTATGGTTTTGTGAGCAAATTAACTTACAAAGTATGGAGGAAGCAACAAATTTTAAGTAAATTCTGCATAATACTGAGGAAAGACACATTGTAAAAAGATTCTACTGTCAAGGCTAGTAGATTTTTTTCACAACCTAATCCTTTGAAGAATGGTTATATATGCCCTGGACATTATAATTCCTCTTCCTACTAAAGGAGAAATCAGTAACATAAAGTTTAAACATAACTTGTTTTATTTGCATCTGTATACATGTACTGGAATATAGATCTAAGCAGTCTTCACTTTCATATGAATCATCTTAGTAATCTTGTTGAGAAGATCAGCCTTAGGATTTTACTCTGAACACAGCAGAGTTTAGAAACGAGAACATATATTACCATTAGGAAAAATTCTGCTACCATGAATAAGCAAAACCAGCAGGTTGGAAGACGATTTTTCTTGTAAAATCTTCCATAAAAATCCTAGAACAAGAAAAATCAGCAGGTTAAATATAGCAGCAACCCAGGATGGTATCCGATATTATAACTGTAAATATTTACAACTCATTAGAGAAGTTTGCTTTGAGCTCTAAACTTATATATACAAATTGCAAGAAAGAAAACTCAATCAGAAAACAGGAATGTTGGCATTTTTGTTGCTTAGCTTTTGATTAGGTATCTTCACCTGATTTTCTCACTGGGACCTTCCTTTGCAGCCAGTGGAGAGAAACAGGATGGTTCAGACAAGCAAAAGGAGAATTCAGTTCATTTAAAAAATGTCCGCTGTTATAATGGATGTTTGGGATTATATAAATTAACATTCAATTATTTCCCATATTTTCATGCTTTTATATGTTAAACATTCATGATTCTCTTTGTTCCTGAAAAATATACTGACTCACAGGGGAATAGGACTTCTTGCTCAGTGAAAAGAGGTGCACACCTCATTGTTATTGTCTACAAAATGTACATTTGCATAGACAAAAGTAACTAAAACTCTGCTTTTACAGATTCCAGAGCTTCTCATAGAAATCTTCCACAGATTTTAAGACCAGCCTGATGATGAATGTAGTTGCCAGGATAAGTGTGCAACAGGACTAAAATTTGTTGCCTGTTTACTGGAGTGAATGAACCGTTGAACCCTTTGAAGGAAGATCTCATCTATGACAACGCACAACAGTCTCACCACCAGCAGCTCGGATAGGGAAGCCTGTTTATCTTGTGGTTTGGCTTTTCCAGTAATCGGGTGAGGCAGAGTAAGACAGTTCTCTATCACAACACAAAGCACTTCTGGGGAAAGAAATAAGTTAGAGTTTTTTCAACAACATGGAAAGAGCTTGAAAGGGAAGATCACATCTGACAGATATTACCAAGTCAGAAGAGCCAGGAGTCAGATGTTACCTGCCCAGTTCCTAAAAGTACAGGCTTTGTCCCAGATTTTTTTATAGAATGATTCAGATGACCAGATTAGATTAAATCCTGGTGCTGCAGGATTTCTGTCTACACAGGTTTTCAGGAAAACAAAATAGCATTTGTGTCAGAAAACAACTCTTAGAGACAAACCTTCAACAGTACTAATATAGATGCCAAAACTAGAGCAGAAAAAAGGGCTGAATTTTTCTGACTAAATTATAGACTTTAGCTTATTGCCAAAGTACGTGCCTCACTTCACTTCTTCGACCGACAAAGAGGTTTTACAGGACACATTGCACAGGAACTATCAAAAATAGGCCATTGAACCTCAGAGGCACCTCTTTCTTTCCATCACCTTGGAGGGAATCCAGGAATTACTTGTTCGTAGTAGATGCCTTCACTGTCAACAACTGTGGTCAGTTGGACGATAGGAATATAAGCCAGTGGTCAAGAAGGAACACAGAAGTCCTTACTCCCTCTTTGTCATGAGCTTCTGCAAACAAAACAAACTATAGCCCAAGTTTGACATAGCTCTTTTAAGCTGTTCAGGCTTACCTTTCCCCTCTATGGCCATTCCTTGGAATTAATCCACTTAAATTTTGACTAATTATAGACTGTAGACATACATCTTCACACTACCTGGTTCATTGCTTACTTCCAGGAAGAAGAAAGTGCCAGACTGGGCAATTTTTTCTCCTCCAGATCTCTGGAGCCCTGACAAAGGAGCAACTTATGCACGTTTGATTAAGAAAGGGAAAAATTTTTACCCTGAAAACATCAGATGTTATTTAAAATGAAGATTATTAGCCAGAGAAAGATTTTTGTTCTTACTCTGCACAGTTAGTATATGTATAGTATTTATATTTATATATTAACATAAATTTACATTTAATATATTTAATTTATATATCTTGATATAATATAATTAATTGTCTAAAAAATACCAATAAAATCTGTTTACATAAATATGCTATATTTATAGTATGAATTTAGTATATGCAGTGTGCATATTTAGTGTTTAATGAGCATTTAGCTCATTAGTAAATGCTCTCATCTTGTTCAAGGGTGCTTCTGAATACTGTACTGTAAATCAACAGCATTTAAAATCTCATACAAGTCCTGAAGTATCTTTTTCTCATTCTCCTGTTCCTTTACTTTTCTTATGGCACAAAGTCTTCTGATGAGGATGTTAAAATCAGAAACAGATTGGTTTTAGTGAAAAAACCTTTGCTTTTATGTATATTTCTTGTTACAAAATATATTGTGAATATCTTTCACAGCACAGCGTGTGTATGTATATTTGTGTTTCTAAATTGTGCATATATATATATATATGTATAATTTGTACATAGATAGTGTGTATATGCTACCTAAACATAACAAGAGAAAACACAAACTGAAAAGAACAAAGTTCTCAATTAATGAAAATGAACAAGCCTCCTGAAAGCCAGGAGCATAAGGTGTTCAAAGCAAAGTGCTGAGTTTCAAAGTGATCATAGCTGAGATGGAGAGTCTGCTTAAGACTCACCTCTACATGCTTTTATACAGGTATCCCTTGAACATGCATGGGTCCCAGTGGTTTTTAATGTCTAAAGTTTTATTTTTCTTCTCTTTGAAGAGTTCCACCTCTTTTCTTGTTCCTTTTGATTTTTTCTTTTTTGTAAGAAAGACGATGAGGTGTTGTGAATGAAAAGGATGACTCTACCAGAGTAGCTGTTTGATGAATGCAGACTTCTATTTCAACTTGTACAATGGTGCTTGCAGGGGTGAGAGTAGGGGTTCTGAAAGGCATAAATGGGAAATAAGCAGAAAGTTCTATTGATTTCCATTGGGTTCTCAAGGGCCTTTGTTGACCTTTCTTAAATTTAGGTAACTGTGTATGTTAATAAATCATCTATAAAAAGAATACAAACCAGCAGTCTACAGAAGGAGCTGTTAATAATGAGGTGTTTGGCCAACAGGAAGGGTATAAAGAAGCAGTGTTACAACGTCTGAGTTGAGAAGAAATAAATAAATCCCAGCCTGGAAAATACTGCAGCAGGGACTAGTTCTCATCCCTTGTATTTAATAAACTAAAGGGAACAGAAAAGTATGTTGGGATTAATCGGCATGAGGACTGAATGTAACACCTGTTCTAGAGCACTTTTTTAATGCAGCAGTTCAGTGTAAAATAATACTAACTGCCTACCTGAGCTGGTACTAATTACTGTTTACACAGCATCTAGATAATTTTAAAATGTATAGGCATAAGCTTTCAGAATGTGGCAGATTTTGGTTTTGATTTTGATATGTTTTGATATGTAATTTTCAATAGTGAAGAGTTTGGGGGAAAAAAAAGGAAACGATGTCAGGTTGTAGAAATATATATCTGTTTTAATATGAATTTTGGGAAAAAAATTGTCATTTGCTTCAAAAAATCTTGGAATTTCCTGGAATGAAAAATGCTGTGTTTTGACATTACACAAATCAGATATATCAAGAATCTCTGGGGAATGAGGGGTGTGGACTGAGTGGGATCCCTTCCAAACAAAGCAATTACAAAAATAATTAAAAAAAACACCTCTCACTGCTCTCCTGAAAGAAACCACAACTTCTTTTAAGAGCAAAAATGAAAACAAGGAAACAAAAATTTCCTCTCCACCCCCTCTGCAAATGAATGCAGTGCACAGTTTTTTGTAAGAAAAAAAGTGTAAATTTACATTAGGGTTACCTGTAAGACAACAGAAACAAAAGAATTTATGTAAAATACATGTTAATACATTTGCTTTGCAATTAATTTTGCATAGAACTTGTTTCACTCAAGTGTAGGCCTTCATAATTCCATAGGGGAAAAAATGGAAGCTCATTAGCCTTAGTGGGCCATTTATATTCTTCATGCTTTTTAGCTTAAAGCTACCCAATCTGAGAGATTTTAGTTGTTATCAACTGTTATATTTGTATTATTCTCCACCATGATAGTCACACTTTATCACAGTATGTACTTCAAACACAAGGCTAAGTTACAAGATCTCTTCCCACACATTTTTAGTAATCGCTTTTCAAACAACTTCTATCATAAAATACTTTTTTTTGTGGCACATAAGCTATAAAATAATATTCACCTCATACCTGCATTTGTACTAAATACTCTTTATTTAGCATCTATATAGTTAAAAAAAAAAAACCAAAAAAACAAGATCTTTCAGTGCCGTGAAGCAGTCAAATTCACCACTTCTCTATATTTTGTCTCATTTTAATCTGTACCTGATGGCCTTCCTATTAGCAGCTTTTACCTCTTTCTTTGAGCCTTACTTTGTTATATTAGCAGCTTTCCCTTCTTTCTTTCAGCATAATTTTATTTTACTTTGTTTTTTCACTTTTCCATCCAATTTTTGCATTATGGAGAAAGAAGTCTGGAAGCTTTTGCTGACATACAGTGTATAAAGGAATGGATGGCAGAAGTAGTTGATCTCGTTGTGGTAATCATGCACAGAAATAGAATAACTGCATGGTGAACTTCTTGATCCATAGCGCGGAGCTGTGAAATGATCAATTGCCTGTCCAAATCTGCTCCGTACTTATTATTTTTATGGAAATGTATCATCCCAGCTTCTGTTATGTATACTCAGCTTTGCTCTGTCTCCACCCCTTGATGTTCCAACTGCTCCTGTAAGATTTAATAAAATACCCTGAAAACACAAACACGGGGCCTTTTGAAAGACTGGATTTTACTCTAATTCCAGCTGGAAAATCAAAGCTTCAACTCAGTTTTCTGAGAAGCTGTATTAGAAAACGCAAATTGTGGCTAGCTTAATGGAACTGGCCTACTTTCTAGAGCCATTTGTTTTGATGAGAGCCTGAGTGTAAATTCTGTGCAGAACACAGACAGCTATTATGTAGTTAATTATGCACAAAGTAAACATGTACAATTGCAAACAGCAGAATGCCACCTAATAATGGATAACCTGAGATTTATGGTATGCATGCCCAATCTGTAAAGGCTTATACTCATGAATCTAAAATGAATGGAACATTACCCAAATGATCCAGAATGAAGGATTTAACGTATCGCTCTACCCTTATTGCTACTTATTTCCTGTCAGCAGATTTTTCATTTGGTTTTTATTTATTGCACATAAACCCTACGCAAATGATTTGGTCATATTTAAAAACATATGGTCCATGCCTCTGGTTACTGGTTATGCACTTTGTTACCAATTACTTGTTAAAGTAATCACTTCTTTAATTACACTGGTCAGCAGATAATGATTTTGTCTTCATTTACTCAAAGACTAACTGCAGCAAAATAAATTGTAATGTGAATGACCCTGGAAAAACAGGGCACATCTTTTTTGTAAATATTCACTCTCTTTCTTTGTAAGTGTTTTTAGAAATTTGGTTGCAGTCTACATTTATTCTTACTTCAGGTTTTCTGTGCCAGAGACTGATCAGTGCCCAGATGCAGTAAGCAGAGTTGAGACTGCATCAGAGCCTGCTGATGGGAGTGTTGGCTCACACACTACGATTAACCCTCATCATCTCCATTGTATCTTCTCTGCAAACAGAAAAGAGCTTCAAAAATTCATAACTAATTGTAAACCAGCAAGAAACCCAACCTAATTGTTAGACCATCTTGTCAGCAAAAAATCAGTTTTTATTGTCTTTCTTTTTGTTCTCTCTCTTTTTCTTTCTTTTTTTTCTTTCTTTCTCTTTCTTTCTTTCTCTCTCTCTCTCTCTCTCTCTTTCTCTCTCTCTTTCTCTCTTGCTTTCTTCTCCCAGACCCTGAGACACCTTTTGTAGCTCTTCTGTAAATGATCTGTGACACAGGGGACATAATATTTTGCACATTTGAGTAGGTCACCACATCAGTGGATATATTGCTGACATGGCTATCCAAACCTTTTTTTTTCCCTTTGGACTATTATTAGTTGCATGTAATATTTTGGTGCAGTCAGTTTTTTGTTCCTTTATACTTGCTTCCTGACTTTATTCTTTTCTTTGCTGACTGCTATCTCCAGTTAAAAGATTCCACTGACTCAATTGCATTGTACAACTCCCTTGTAAGGGGTATTCTAGGAAAACAAAAGACAAAAGATAAGGAAAAATTAGTCAGAAATATGTGCATCATAAGTTTTATGTACATTGCTAAATAAACCAGATGCAGAGAGTGGGCTTGAGGATGTACTCTGCCATCATGCTCCCAGTCATGATTTTGGCACCAGAATTTTCTGAAACAATGTATGGGCAAAATTTGGGGCATAGGGTGTGTCAGGGAGCTCTCATATCCCCACCCCTGAGAGATATGTAGTGCAGCAATTCTGTCCTGTACAGTCCTCCAACAGCATCCCAGCAACACCAGCATCCCCAAGCACTACCATGTGTCCATGCTCAGACTACACCCAGAGCTCTTTAAAAAGCCCCAGTTTCAGGCAGTGAAACACAGGTAGACTTCCACACAAATTTCTCAGTAGTCTAGATACGTTCAACTGAAAAAGAAAACATGTAGAGATGACTTAAGGTGACTGGGGCTCAGGGAAAGATGAATACTAAGTGCTGTAGTGTGGATATAGCTAAGCCAAACCATTGATGAAAGACTGGACCCTGTCTTTGTTTTATTTGACAGCAAATATTGGGATTCCATGGAGAGAGATGGAAATGCATCATACTGTGAGATATTCTTGTCTACAGGTGGATGGATGGATAAAGTACTTACCAAATATAATTGATAGATTTTTCATATGTTTAGAGAAGGAAAAATGATGTTCTCCAATGAAGAACATGAGGATTAATTAAAAGAGTCTTTTTCTTTAATGCAGCATATTCCCCTTATACAACACTGTATTTCTACTACAAAAGAGATGCTATTATTACCAATATTGCCCAGGCTGAAGTGACAGGTGTGCTGAACTTTATAATTCCCTTCATATAGATCACATGAAGATCACATGAGGAAATTAATTTGGAATGGTGAAGGAAGAACCATGGTGATGCGAGATACATTGCTGTTGGCACACAAGCTACCTAGTTCAAAACTAGCTTGTACAGTTCTGCCTTTGACTGCAATTCAGACATGCTTGGATACATAACATCACTGATGTTTGAACTACTTAGCTACCGCTGGCTTTCCAAACAGTCTGTTGTCACAGCTCTTACCCCTGTAGGTAGAGGGGAAGATGCTGTACACACTTTCATTCAAGCTGTGTATTCTTATCTCACAAGACATTGCATCTGACAAAAAGAAAAAAAAGAAAAAGAAACACCCCCCCCCAAACAAAATCAACCGACCCCCAAACCACTCAGTTATAAAATTAGTAGCAAAGGCATATTTTGTGAAATTACCAGGAGAATAAATGAGAAGAACTGGAGAAGTAGTAACCACAGAAAAAAAGAAACAAATCCCTAAGTAAACAAGTAGGTATGTCTCTCTTCTGGGCCATAAAATATTGCAGGTCACAATTGTGTACTGCATTGCATTATTCCTTTTTATTACTTTGATGTTGCTGCCTCCTTTTCTTACATTTTTGCTGAATCCATCCTGCCACCTACATTACGGGCTTATTTCCTTAACAATATACAAGGGAGAGGGGGAAGCATCACTTTTATCTTTGGGAGACAGCAGTTTTTTTATTATTCCCTCCTTTTTTCCTCACTTGTTCTTCAGTAATTAAAGCTAACAATTCAATTGTTCTTTACCAGCATTTTTTGCTTGCAAAGCTCTTTATATTTTTTTTCTCTCTTCCATTAACAGTTTTGTCTTTGATTACTATTCCTTTCCTCTGGGTCAGTCTGCTTTCACATCAGATCTCTTGCTCTTGTGGTTGGAACCTGCTGTGTGAATCAGGTAAGCCTGGTAAGAGCAGCCTTGATTGTGTTTGCTAAGCTGTGAGAAAAACAAGAAGCATAAAAAAAAAAAAAACAAACCAAAACAAAACAGAAAAAAAACCACCCCAAAAAACTCAGAAGCTTCCTTATGAAAAAAATCAGCTCCTACTGAACCTACAGTACAGAAAAAGGCAGAGAGTTTTACACTTAAACTTAGAGAGACTTATTGAAGTCTCTTGCTGAGAAGAAACCATTTCATGTTGCTAGCTTGATCTGAGTAGTTTTCATCTGTCTAATGTACTGTTCCAGCAGTATGTTATACACAGTTTGCATAGAGGTAAATACAGCACGCGGCCCAAGGCACAGGGGAGTCAGGGCCTTACTCTTTACAAAAGAGCTATGGAGGCAGAGCAGTCACTCCAGCAAGGCTGAGACCCCAGTGCAGCTTACAGGAGGACACACAGCTGCAGAAAGCCTCTGGGGCTGGAGGGACCTCTGATCTTAAAGGTAGCTTTGCAGCTGAAGCAATTACAGCCACACATCCAACTGGATGTGAGGGTAATGGCTTCCAGCCTGAAGCCTACAAACAGGCATCCTCTGCTAATTGGGAACAGAGGAAGAGGAGATCAGAGAACTTACTAAGTGTGAAGTCACTACTATGGCCAGCTAATAGCAATACTCTTGCTTGTTATGCCCATGAAAGTGGTATTGGCAAATTTTATCCTGCCTGTAGGGAAGTGAGCAGCTGACATGGAATAATGACGTCTCTTTTCTTTTAGCTGCTAGTTTCAGACTAGAAATGGCAAAACTGTACCAGATGACAGTCTATCTGATGGTAACCAATATTCTTGAGGTGTTTATTTTTTGGCAGGAGTCTGTATCATAAAAATTCCCCTTTAGCAATAGAATTTCTTGCGTTTCAACAAATCAGGCCTAGGGCATGGGTAATCTTTGTGAGCGTAAAGAATGAATGTTTCTGATGGTTTTGTTGTTTCTCCCCTTTTCATCCCCTGAGAGCGTAGCAGCAGTCTGAAATAAGTCTGGGACTAGGACTGGACTAGGAATGCCTCCCTGCTATGACAAGGAGTCTTCAAGGAGTGGTGGAAGAGACAGGAAATACATATCTCGAAAGAGAGAATGTAGCAAGTGTACTGAGGTCATAACAGGAGCTGATTTGGTGTTGGGCCAAAACATGGCCAAATAGTAAATGTGGAAGAAGACAGGTAGTTGCTTAGGTATGAACTTTCTTGTACTGTAACTGATGTCAATCTGTGCTTTGGGGCAAGGTTGTTTTCTTTTATTTGATATTTCCCCTGCAGATTCGGGGAGGTCAGCTTTGGACTTGAATGAACAATGTAATTTATTCTTCTTCATGTATAACTTCTGCTAGTTTCACTATCTGGCATGAATTATACCGCACTGAACATGTTCTGTCTTATCAAATCCTATTATCACTTTATGCTTATCCTGTAGTTTATCACTTTGTAACTGCATGTGTAAAAATAAATAAAGAAAGAAAATAAAGCTATTAGTAGTTTGAAAACCCTTTAAAATCTTGTTGCAGCTATCCCTGCAGACACCTGAGGCTTGAATCTTTGTCTCGTATACAGATACCTCCAATCTTCTTTTTGTTGCCTGTTGCTCTATTTTGTTGCTCTATTGCCCTGTAGTGTTATTTTGCAACAAATTGAGTATCTTTGGTTTTACCAAGCAGTATATCCCTTTTAATTGTCTTCAACTCATTTGTCTCTAATTCTAAAACATTATTTACTGAATGTATTTTCCTTCTGTTCTTTTTTTTTAGTTTAATTTGACTAGTATCAAGTTCTAGACTTGTTGCCTCAGTTCTCTTTTAGAATAGTGTATTTAAATTTTTTTTTAACCTGGTTTGGTGATTCATCTTAAGGGTGTTTTTATTTATGTTTTATCTCAAAATAATATCTCAGGTTTTTTTCTTCACTCCCTCTCTTTTGTCTTTTCATTTATTTCTCAGATATGCTCTGTTTGTAGTACAGAACCTAAGTGCTGACTACTTTATATTTTGTTTCTGTTAGCTAACCCTGGTCACAGTAAGTTGATTTATTTACATTTGCAGATATTTTTTCAGGATCAAATCCTTCGCTCTGTATCAGATAAGAGCCTGGAAATCATGAAAATAATAAACAGAAGACATTTCACTCATAGCCCGTAAGTGTTAGGGAAAACTATTTTCAAAAGACACTTTTGAAAACCATTGCATATAACAGGTTGAAATCTTTGAAGCATTTGAGATCTTTAGTGCCTTCGTAGCTTTAGTGCCTTTAGTAGCTTTAAATTTCAACTCTCACTTCTAGTTTCACCGTTTGAAGCTTTT
Source organism: Climacteris rufus (assembly GCA_013398175.1). Classification (NCBI taxonomy): domain Eukaryota; kingdom Metazoa; phylum Chordata; class Aves; order Passeriformes; family Climacteridae; genus Climacteris; species Climacteris rufus. The sequence continues at coordinate 234,033 of VZRZ01002770.1, read as the reverse complement.
TTTGGCTTTCACATAGATGTTATATATCAATAAATATTTAAGTCTGACTCCTTGTGTAACAAACAAACAAAACAACAACAACAACAACAAAAAAACAAAAACAAACCAATGAAACCCTTTGGCAAAATCTATGAATGAGAAGTACTTGATCTAACCGGACGATCAAAGTTCAAATGGTAAGGATAGACCAAGGCAACTAACCTTGTTCATGGTGCCAAGACAAAGGAAATAAACGAATATTTATTTTTTCTCTCAGTAATGAGAGAAAATGTGGAATGATGAAAATATTGTGCCAAGGATGTTCCTCTTCAAAGTGTTTTGACTCACAGCACCACATAATCTTGTTCTGCCTTTGTGAATTCAGAAGTGGAGCAACTTTGGGGATTCCCACTGAGATGGTCTGTGTGCATACTTGTTCCTCAGTTATAAGCTGATGTTAGCTACAGACATTTTCTTACATGGTTGCAGTAGTACCTCACTTTTTGCTGAAACACTGAAGAATAGAAGTCAAACTGTTTAAATCAAATGTGATAAATCTTCTCTCATATCTAGACCTCAATTACTCTGGCCAAAACATAGAAATCCTTGAACTTATACTGATGGCATAGTGACTATGACTAGAATGTAGCCCCCTCCAAGAAATGTGAATGGCAAACTGTCCATTTAGACGTAAAACCTGAAGGAAGGTATAAAAACACTATGGTTCTAAAGCAGAAATGTACAGTGCAGCAAAGTAAATAAAGCTGGATGACTCAGAATCTTTATTAATGAATCAGTGTGAATTATTATTAATTCCTTCTGTCTAAAAGGACTTTGAAAGAGACCTTGGGTTCTACTACTCTTTATTTGAAGTGGAATATCTAGTCCATAGAGAGAGAAATCAGGAGAATCATTAGGTATCTTGTGGTTCTGCAGGTAAAATTATTTTTTAACAAAGAAATAACTTTCTTGGTGTCGAATCACAAGAAAAAAAAATATTTACTCTAAAGATGTAAGAAGGGCAACCAGCTGTTATTCCACAATAAGATTTTTTTGTTTGCTTGGAGCTTTTTTAGTTTGTATTATTAAACAACTTTTAGATTTGAATCTCTTTGATCAGACTGCCTTTCCAAAACTAGTATCAAAGGTGTCTAACTACTGTGAAAACATTTTTTTACTAGAAATCTGAATATACACAAAACTACAGCCAGGTTTGTTTTTGGGTTTGAAACATATGAAATATAGATAAAGACAAATCACTAGAAGTATGAAAACAGTTGTAAGCATAATAAAGCTAAAAGGAGTCTGAAAGAAATGTCTCAGAGTGATTAATGCTTATGCCAGACAAAATATTCTTAGAATGAGCATTTCGTCACTGTAAGAACACATCAATTTTGTTTTCATAGCAAGACATGAGGAGTTAGTAAATAACAAGATTTATATGGATCTCCTGAATACTGAGTTGGACAATCACATTATTGATTAGCCACCATGATGGCACTAAACCTGAACCTCCTTAATGTCATCATCTGTAATCATCTCTTGATTAGACACTCTGAAGCACCATAGCCAGGATCAGGTAGCCGAAGAGAGCTCTGATTGAGCAAATCAGTTTGAAGAGGGTCCCTGGAGAAGAATTTAATTTTCCAGGCCAGAATTATAATCTCTGTGCCTTTGAATCTATACTAATAACATAATGGGGGAGGAAAAAACCTTGTTTCTTATGTTGAAATAAAACATTTGTTTCCTTCCTTTCCTCTGGGTTGGGTTTATCAAGTTATGAGCTGAGTATTACACAGGTCTTTTGCAGTGAGCAAAATGGACTGATAGTAGATAGACATTTTTAATTCTTATGTTATCAGCTGACTGTTGACACATGTAATTATTTAGCATCATATTTGTACATACTTTTAAAACTCCTGATAACAAGAGATAATTAGTGTCCCTTTACAGAAAAATAAATCCCATGCCAACCTCATACAACTGAAACTAATAATATTATGGTAACTCTGATCTTAACAGATTCTGTGTGTGGCTAGAGATGCAAATCAATGATATCCCAGTCTGTAATATTCCTCTGGAGAAAACAAAAACCAAAGCAGACAACAAAACAAAATCCCTCTAACATTTACTTCAACAAATTAAAGTCTGTATTAAGCTGTTGATTACAGTCAAGAAAGCTGATAATTTTATTTTGTTTGAGCTAAATTATACCACTACTATGCTGTTACACTTGAGGAGAGCGTACAGTCTGAGAACTAAGATAAAACCATTGGGAATCCTTGCAGGCTGAGGCTGGTATCACAGATGCAGTGGCACTTTCACAGATGCAGTTTCATGCCATCAGTACACTGCTGCACTTAGTCTTTCTTTGAACGGTTAGGAGTGGTAGAATATCAGACCAGTTACCCCTGGAGTCTCCCTGCTTAATAGTGTGAAGTGGGAGGCGCTGGGCCCTCTCTTCAGATTCTATTGGTAAAACCTATTATCAAAAACCCTAAAAAAGGGAGTTACTTTAAAAATAACGTAAGTACCTACTGCCTTGTATCTGGTCTTCCCTTAAAAAGTCATTATTCCTGGAATATTTTACATGGTATTTAGCATTATTTTCCTGTGTCTTTTCAGAATTGTCCCTATGTTTGTGTAGTCCATTATGTAATTTTTCAGAGCTCGTTTTAGTTTTCTTTTTACATTAAATGATCCCTTCCATAAATCTCCTTACAATCCTGACTTATAAATTGTGTTTTGAGCCTATTTACTGGGTAGCAAGAGTAATAGCAAATGTCTATTATAGTGTATAGACATTCTACATGGGAATGGAATGAAATCTAGCAGAATTTGTTAGCAGTGGGCTTAGCAGATCTATAAAGAATGTAATCATGGTTACCAAGCAAACAAAGTCTCAATATGAAGCTAGTATCAATGCAAATAAGAAACACCCATAGGAGGTGTCCAAGATCCCAGTCTATTCAATCCCTGAACATGAAGTATGTATGGAGTCTAATATTTGGAAAAATCAGGCAAAAGATGATCTGCATTGACCTATAGGGGAAATGCATCCAACAAAGTTGGAAATGGACATCCCTACTGGTTACTAACTGAATATGTGCTTTTGCACTACAGGAAAATTCAATCAGCTCAGAACAGTTTGTGAAAGGTGCTCACACACAATACTCTCTGTTCCTTAATCAACACAATGGTAATCTATTTTTGATCCATATTGAGTAGGGTGCTACTCCCTCCCACCTTGCAATGGGTTGACATTACTAACTTAGGCTGTAGCAATGGACGAGGAAAGGGAGGAGACAGTCTGATTTTTATCTGCTGGGAATTCTGGGATAGGTACCTTCTGTGAAACAGTGTGAGTCATTGCCATGCTTGTCCATACATTTCTGCGTGTTGTTCTGGTGCCAAACCAATCTGAGCTGTGATTGTGTTCTCAAGGGCACTATTCCTTTTGTAAGAAGTTCTGGCATACTGAACTCTGCTTTTGTTGCATGCACTGCCTTTATCAAAGTTATCAAAGTTTCATACTTAAGTTTCAAAATTTTTTCTCTAGGTATTTCATGCTTCCTTAACACACAGATAGACACACAAAAATCCCCTAGGAGGAGTTAAAAAATCCCAAACATACCATATACAGGAGAAGTTTATAATCTCAAAGGTGCTCTTGGAGTCTTCATAAGCAGAATATACAATCATAGAACCTGAATCCAGTGGCTGTTTTATATCTGTACCTCTTCACAATGTAGTATTAAGTCATTAGGTCAAAATGACAGCTTGAAGATTGCACCTGACCTATTTAATGTCTCCTTCCAGCCCATTGCTGCTGGCAGGGGGAATGACTGACTAGATAATCTCCCAGACACCAGGACTGAGAAAAATCCTGCAAAAGCTTACTGGTACCTCATGACATCTCCATAGGAACAGAATTGCTATCTGCTTGTCTTCTTATTTTACATGTAGGAGATCAAAAAATGCTAATTTAGTGCCACTGTACCGAGGCATTTAACCTCTATGAGAGAGAGCTGTTAGAACATTCAGGAAATGTTGTTGGGGAGGCCCCCAGGCAAGCTATAGGTTTGGTTACAGCAAGAGTTGCATAGTCTGTGGCAAAGACTGCGCAGTGCCTCTAAAACTTCTCTGGAGGGTGACTTCAATTGAAAGGAAAAGTTTACAGGCAGTGAGAAAAGAGACAGGCAATTTGCTTAGAAATATCTAGCAGGCGCACATAATCTTAATTTGTTCCTACTGTGTATGGGTTGTAACGGAATGAAATAAAATATTGCAATTTCTTTTTTTGTGTGTGTGAGAAGAAGAGTGTGGGGAGGAGGGAGGAGAAGTAGCTATTGAAAAGTATACAAGATCTGAAAAAAATTATGTCTGAAGTAAGCTGGTTTAGTGAAAAGTAAGCTGGTTTAGGGAAGGAAAAGTATTAGCCTATGATCAGAATGAATTATCTGACAAATCTCACATTTGCTTCTACAGATATTTAATCCTCAGATTGCCTACAAAATTTTCAAAACTATTCAGTCAGTCTCAGTCTGATGTAATGCTATCTTTGGATAAGAACAGCTCATAGGGTTTTGGAAGAGAAATACTAACACTAATATTAACCCTTTTCTTAATATTATGGATGGTTAACAACTATTGAAATATCAAAATATAATATAATGGGAATTTGTCAAAGCATTATAGAATTGTATTTTGTATCATAAAAATGTAGAAAGAACTACTACAAAATTATATAATATGGTATAAGGTCATTAACACATTTACGGTGCTCCATATAAACAAACATGGATTTGTCACTGGATGCTAGATTTATTTTGGCTTCATAGATGTAGAAAACAGACATCTGTTTAAAATAATTGCTGTACACAGACAACAAGCTATTAAGCTACTCACGGCTAATTGGGCTCCATTTGTACTAAATGCACAGGAATCTACAGTGTTGCTAAATTATTTTACATTACTTTTGCCCTAAAATTTTTTCTAATGAAGAGTAATTCATTCTTGTTGAAATAGCAATAAACCTAGTCCTTATGATTACATGAAAAAGAAACAAATCCCTTAAATGTCCTGATTTTCAGCAACGCACACTAGACTTATATCAAAGTGAATTCCAAGGTGTTTCCAAGTTTTTCTTCAGTGGGTAATAAATACTCAAATTATTCTTGTCTAAGAGTTTTGCAGAAGTTGTGTGCCTCTGGCTACTTGAATAAGAAACTTGAGGCATGTTCTCTCATTATGCCACAAATATGAACAACTGTATGTTGCATAACAGAAAGGAGACAGTATAAATCAGTTGACCTTAGCTCATGTTTATTTTTTTTTGGATGAGAGAAAATTAAAGAAACTTCAGATTCTTGTAAAGTCCATGTGGAAAAGTTATAAGTTCCCATTGTTTAATTATATGATTTCAAATTTGTTTTTAATTTTTCTCTTACCCTTTCCCCTTATCACTGTTTTGTTTTATTTTGTTTCTCCACTTTGCTGTTGTGGGAAGCAGTTAGAAAAAAAGACAATAAAGCAAGGCCAATTTGAAGAAATTTAAAATTAAAAAAGAAGAGGAGAGCAAATAAATAAAAAATGGGTTCAAGTTTCCCAAAATAAAACACAGCTAGGGATGAAAAATATTTTTTTTCCCTTCTCAGTCAAAACTATTGGTGACTTCTGTTTTGCTTAAGTGATGTCAAGCTGCTGAAGCACAGAGCCATCAAAAGTGCGCAGCCCTAGAGCACCTCACTGGAAAGAAGGAAGAAAATGTTACAGTGGTCTCATCAGTGGAAACCCTGACTCTAGATACAGTTCTTAATCTGCCATTTTTCTTCTTGTTTCTTGGAAATGTCCCACTCATCTCCATATATTTGTTTGAAATTATTACCGGGATGCCTGTTATTAGCCGCTTATCCCGGCTTATCAGTCGAAGACGCAGAAATAATGAGAGCTGGAGTCCGAATGTGTTCTCGTGTTCAGAGCAAGGGCGGAAAAGGGGGGGAAACCCCTTTCGTTTTATTCTTATATACACTTTTAGAAATCACAGATCATTGGAGAAAGTTAACACTTCCGTCTCTAACTATATTGGTTAAAAGAAGTGTCCGTCAAAAGGATCTGTGTCCATGGGAAAGGAATGTAAAAAGATAATTTTTACAACAACATAGCTATGTTTACAGAAATCGTCCTTGAGACTGTCTAACAGAGAAAACTAGCTATTTTACAGTGAAAAATGGGCAACATGAAATCACTAAAAAAAAAAATATTCATGCACTTACTTTAAACCATTGAGAATGAAGAGATATGCAGATTGGAACCAAACATCTGGAAAGAAACATAAAATCCAATAACTGTAAAGCCAGGATAGCTCTAATACATCATACATCAATACAGGGCAGGCTGTTACGCACAAGTGGGGCTGTAATGTTGTCAGTCACCTCCTGTGCCTTAGGAAGCACTGAAGCTTCATCCTTTCTCTGCAACCCTGAAACACAGTAAAGAGTAACTATACTGGGCTAAGATGTATTAGGAGAAATCAAACAGATCTGTGTTGCTTTGTATTAGTAATGAAGTAGTTGTCATGATATGGACACTATACCAGTTGCATATGGTTATAAACAGGCTCAGTGTGAAATTTGGTTCTACTTCTGTATTTTGAAATATTTAGGGTATCTGTTGCTTTAGCATGCTGGCTTTTTGCATGAGATTTCTTACTCCCATTTCCCTTTATTGAAAAATGGATAGATAAAGAAAGTGGATGAAGTTATTCCACTTGAAACTGAAATCTGTGGTAGGGGCACGTTAGTATGTGCAGCTAGTATAAATCCACGTCTTTGTCCTGTAGTAGAAAAAAGCAGTGTGCTTCCCAAATCCCTGCACCTTAACTCAGCTAGCTAGGAATTTAACAACGATTACTTAGCTGTGTGTATGTGTTTGAGACTGTCACTTAATAATTAAGACTATTTACTACAGCTCATGGGACATGGTGTGTTTTAAAGTCCTCATAAATTTTATCTTTGAGAACATTTGTTTTTAAATGACTCTGAAAGCACAGTAACCTTTATAGTCAATGTATGTATAAAATTTGAAGTTTAAATGTATTCTACTCCAACAACAGTGAGTTCCATTTAGTTTGCTGTTTGGCATGGGAAAAAAACCCCGTGTTTTTAAAAATTATTTCTTTGTCTGAAGGATTTTACCCAAATTTACCAGATTACAGAGCAAGACAAGGAAGGCATGTTGCAAATGAAAATTAATTATAACATTTTTGGTGTTAAAAGAAAATGTCAAATAATATCCAAATTTTTCGGGAATTAATAAAATCTGGTAATGATTTCCATTCATAAATATTCAGGGCAGCAACTGTCTACTCTTCGCTTTTCACTTTTTTACTTTTCTGCACTATCTTCATGAGCTAAGGATATTACGGTACTGCTGATCTGGGTAATCTTTCTCACCATAACCTAAGGATGTTGTATATGTTTAACTTGTACAAACCAGAGATCCTACCGAAAAAGCAGCATCAGCCACAATAGGGACTTGCCCTGAATCCCCAGCTGCTGACAGAGGAGAAGCCACTGAGGGAACCACACTAGGTCTAAAACAATGGAAAGGAAAGCTTCACCTAGATTGCTCCCATGGTGAGTGGTGCTCCTTTGGGAGCATACATAAAACAGTGTGGGTGGGTGGGCAGAGTCAAGAAAAGCAGCTGAGGGAGGTAGGGAAGCCCCTGTCCTCGTTGGCATGTTCTAGCACAGGATAACTGCAGGCAGTGTGGGTAAAAGAGAAATCATGAGGCATAATTTCATAATAAGAATCAAATTATTGCATGCAATGAATAAGGAGATTCTTAGCAATATTTTAATAAATATCATGGATCTGGCTAATTAGCAGTGTAATAATAACCTATTAGAAACACACAGTTAAATCAAAACAATTCTAAGAGGAAAGTGGGACTAGTCTTTACTAGGATCCCCTGGAAAGCATCTGAAACACAGGGGAGGACGGATTGTAGGAGTACTTTCTACTTGACAGCTCTACAGCTGGTCTTTTAGTATTTAGTCTTTCCATGCCAAATATGCAGAATTAAAGATAATACTAAATTAGTCAGGCCAGACTAATTAATAGGACTACATTATAGAGGATAAGTCTGAAATTCTAATGGATTGTTTTACAGGGAGATGTAGGGTAACTACTATAATTGGATCAACCTGGTACTCTTAGCCTGGTTGTGATGAGAAGACCTCAGATATATTCCAAGGAAATATTATTGTGTTCTTAGAGGAAATGTACATTTTAACACTTGGTTGTTTTGACACTCCGTGGTGTGTTTTGTACGCTCCGGGTGAACAGGTAACATTCTGTCCTGGAGAATCTATTTTCTGAGTCGTTAATCAGCCAGAGTGTTTGGCTCCTGGAGATTCTCAGCTCTGCTGGTTGTCTTGTCTTCCACAGAGCTGAAAAACAGATGGAGTTCCAGTCAGGGAGTCTGGGCAGCTAGGGGATCCCACCCTTGAGGCAAGTGAAGAATACTTAGCCTGTCACTTGAAAAGAGGAAAAAAGCAGTCCAAACACAAATCCCACCTGGTAGCACGGAAAGGAAACGTACTCTGACATGATGTACAAGTCACATTTTATGTATTTAAGGGAGGAAAGTTTTGACAGTTTGAGAAACTGCACTAATAAATACGCACACTAGTACACCAGGTACACCAACTCAAGAGTATGAGAGAATTGTTCAAAATGGGTAGAAACACTCTAGATACTGGGAGAAACTTGCCTCTCCAGAAAGTAGGCCACCACTTTATACATGGGCCATTGCAGCTGCCAGACAAAGGACAGCATTAGAGCTAACAGTCAGTATGCAGTGAAAGCAAGCAGAAAGTTTTATCTTTCTATTATCTTGCATGTTGTATGATATACAGGCTTTTCACTGGCCTTCCTCCACCCTGGATGTACTCAAATGGCAGCGAGTGTTTTGGCAGGGAATGCACTGACTGCTGTCTAGCACACACTATCCAGTGAGAGCTATTTTTGTTATCTGCTAAAACTGCACCTTGGAAATATATGCTGTTGAGACATTTTGCTGTTTGAAAATGCTCCAGGAACAGGTTCCATGGCTGTAAATCAAGAATTATAATGTCATCATAATACCAAAAATCTTTCAGTCCCAAATGGAAAAATTTTATGCTCAGCTGGCATGAATACAATATAAACCACAGGGGGAACGTGAACTGTTTGATAGTTTTCCCATGTATGATGCTAATAGTTCACCACTGAACTTCAGTTTCTGAATTTTGTTTCACTTACATTTACATGAAAATTCCCACCTGTCCACAATGCTTGAAATGGCTGTTTTCTTAGTGAAGAGAGAAAAAGGATATAAATCCTTGATTCTCCTTGAGCTTAGAATTTCTTAAACATTGACCCTTTTTTTAAAAAAAATCAGCTTTTATTTTGTTGGTTTTTTTGCTTTTTTTTTGCGTATGGAATGCTAATTTGATAAATCTGCACGTGAGAAATTAGTTTGCTTAGCTCTGAAAGTTGGCAGAGAAGTAAGAAGAGAGAAAGCTCATTACTCTGAGGTCTCACGTGGCCAGATACTTGGAATTTCAGTGGAAAGCTCCTGACCTGAGACTTGAAGGACATGTATTCTGCCCCATCATGTAATTCCCGTCTGGATTTATGACCAAGTTTCCAACGAGATCCTCTAATGCAAGTCAGAAATGCAAATTATCAGAATGTGAAAATAGCTAATGCAGTAACAAATGGTGCCATTAACTTTCACATGTATGGCCTTCAGCTGAAGTCTACAGTCCAAAGATGAACACTGTATCCCAGAGTTAAATACTGTATCCCAGAGATGAATGCTGGTGCCTAAACAGTGTATTGAATAAGGAGAACACAGCAGATTACAGATCCAGCTTGTGCATACGTAGGAGTCTCTGCACCATTTTGCATATTGGCTTTGAGGTTTTAGAGGTGTATATTGAAGTACATCCTCCTCCAGGATGAAGGTGTCTTATTGAGCCCTCCCAGTAAGCTGTGCCTCTCCTTTCAGAACTAACAGTGTTGCAGGGATCTGACCTCACTTCGGCCCTCTCCACCCTTCACTGACAGACTGCAAAGAGGCCTTCCTGGGATCATGCTTTCAATTTTTCCCTCTTTACCAAAGTGCTGAAGTTTCTTTGGGACAGACGGTGACAGAGGAGAACAGTAAGGAAGTCCCAAAGGCTCAGTTTCGGGAAACCATTTATTGTAGGTTTGTTCCAGGATAGTAGACGTATTTAAAGAGGCATTTCCATAGGGATGAGAATCCTAGGCTTTCCTTTCTAATTGAATGATTCCACTTGTCCTGATCTGCCGAGCAGTTACATGTCCTTTGCTTTGCAGATGGTTTGTCAGGGAAGTGTGCTATCTCTCTGGAAATGTAGGTGTGCAGTTTCTACAGGTGTTTTTGAAAGTTGGCATCCTGAATCTAAAGGGAGCATTCACTAACTTTCTCTCCCACTACACACACACAGATACACACACATTCAAACTCCTTATCAAAGCAGACTGCCTCAGACTGCCTGACAAAGGATTGAAAATGAAGCAACAGTCACCCCAAGCCATGAATTGTTCTTTTAGAAGCCTCACAGAAGTGAACTTATGGTATACAGATGGCAAAGTCATGGTTTATAGAACTCAGTTGTGCTGATGTGTGAAGCAGGTCTCAAATAGCTCAGCTGGCAGGAGTGGGTGCTTCAGCCATTTGCAAAACAGCAACCAAAGTACTTAAACTTTATAGCCAGACTTACATTACTAATATGAGCAGAACCAGAGCAGAGGACTGCCATTTGCTCATCCTTGCTGTTGGAAGAATTCCTGCTACAGCTCTGTCCTGGGAATTTTTCACCATACCACTAATTTCCAAGTGTTGCCAAGGAGCTCAGCACACAATCTGTGGAGCATTGCCATGGGTGTTTTGAATGTGGCCACCCTGCCTTGGAGGCCCAGAAAGCTTCAGACCATGGATACTGCTCTTTTGTGACAGCCAGCCTCAGGGTCCTGAGCACATTTTATTTCCAATCCTGATTTGCTCATCTGTACTGTTCTGAGCTGGGCAGCAACAAAGAAATAGGGAGTTTTAGAACCCAGTTCTAAGCTCTTCTGTTTTACTTAAAGCTTACTTTTGATGCCTTCAATTTTTTTTTTTTTTTTTTGTAAACTGAAATTCTTGTACTGTACTCGGATGAATTGAGTACCTACTGGATACCTACTTGTTTCAGTATACAGGACAAACAATACTATATCGTGTCCCTTTTTGGTCCTCTTGTTTGAGTCTAAATAAGAGGCAGTGCTGATAATTAGACCCACCTTTTTTCCTATCTGCGCAGAATTAATTGCAAGACTAAAGCTCTAGCAATCCCTTTTTCCCCACCCTTAACAGAGTTCCAGATGAACCCAGCTGTTGAATATTTACCAGAAGAATTCATTAAGGAAAAAAAATAGTGAAGGGAGAAATGAGGGAAAAAATTGAACTAGAACAAAGGTTAAAATGTGTCTAATCATGTCAGTAAGCCTTTTACTTCTGATTGTAAGGAGATACTTCTCCTGGCAGGAGAAATAATTCTATTTATCAAACCCCATACATATAAAATTCCCAATGAATTTCAGGAACATATTCAATTCAAAAGAAAAAAAAATTAGAAAAAGAGTTACAAAAAAGATACACTTTTGTTTCCTTCATATTCAATCTAATACCCATGCACATGGAGTACTAGATTTGCCCTTCAGCTTCAAGGTCATTCCTCATAGATATTAACTAGAAGTCACCCCAAGTCAAATGTAGTTCTTTCACTGTTTTACTTTGTGTAGAAGGTGTGTTTGGTTTAATTTGGATGTGATCTCTGGCTACACATATTTACCAGAAAGGCACAAGTTCTTTTAATTATTTACAAGATATTTTATCTGTTATATAAAGATCTAAGCGCCTCTACATTTTCCTACCCTGAGGACTTCAGAGTAAGAATTGGAACACAGTTTCACTGGAACCCATAGCACAATTGCGCAAAGCCTAATGCTCACTGTCACAGACAATAGCTCCCATGAGGAGGGGCAACAATCCCTTATAAACAACAGCCTTGTGCTCTCAGTAAAAATTAATTTCATCTCTCAGAAGAAACACATTCCAGAAAAGGCAAAGGATGTGAATTTCAATATTGGTCAATTAATTTGTATGGAGAAGTGTGCTCCACCTCCCACTCTAAAATCCATTAGGAATAGGTAAATGTCTGTATAAAAAAAAAAAATTAAACAAAAAACCACAACAAAAAACCCACAAAAAAGTACAAAAAAGAAAAAAACCCACAACAAATAAGGTAGAAAAGATAAAGACGAGAGAGAGATGTGCAATCAAGAGACACACATGAAAAAAACATATAATATGGAGTACGGAACGAAAAAATATATTCAACGAGTTCAGAATAGTAATGCCTGCTACTCTGCTGCTCTTTAGTTATTTGCACTGATACAAAAAGTATAAAACTTTTGAGTAAGTGTTTTACACCAGCTTTGTATTAAGAGGATGAGACTACTACTTCAGGTTTATTGTTGATCTGTGGCTTTCCTATTTAATCTATGGAATTTAAAAGATGTTTATATCTGCTACTGGTGTGCTTCCATCTCCTATAATTCCTGATTTATAGACTCTGGCAAAACAAAAGTGGGCTGAATTATTGAATGCTTTATTATGACATAATGTAATACTTTTACTATGCAGTAAATGCTTGTTTAATAGAGGACGTCCTTTATATTTTGTTTTTAAAATCAAGAAATCTATTTTTTTTGAGCATGGATTTTATGTTAGCACAGAGTGTATAAGGGTCTTTTTTTCCTTAGCCTCTGTTACTCACAGAAATATGATGCAGAATCATATTTTTCACATGCTGTAGGATATCAGAATCCTTTTAGTACTGCAAATTTTATTGAAGGCTGTGAATCTCCAGAAAATGACAGAAAATTCTAGTGGAGACAGTGCCCACCTTTACTTTGCTAAAGGTGTAAAATGGTAATTGAAATTTATATTCTATGTTTTGCCTGTCTTATCTTTTGAGTTACTTATAGACTCAAGAAAAGTTGATAAAGGGTTTTCTCTGTTTCTGTCAATGGCTTGGGAAAATGGGGAAGAGGAGGGAGAGAGTTACCCTGATACCAGGAAATGTTGTTTAGAGTTAATCTCCTGTTAAAATCTGTGGGTATATGTGCCTGTGAAAACTTCTGCTGTCAGGTGCAGCCAGATAAAAATCAGCCACAGAGGGAATTTATAATTTATTTTAGCTTGGCTGAATGATGATTTCTTAGTATCACAGTTACTTTTTTTATAATGCATCTCTTCACTGTGAGAAGCAGATATTCTCCCTCTGGTATAAAACTGATAGGCAATAAATCTATTTAATATCTCGTAGTTCTGTGGGACTCCAGCTGAGAATTTTGCCAATACAAATGATGATCCAGATCACATTCTATGTTTGCTCATACTCACTGGAACATCAAATTTCAGTGGCAACCATCTTTTAGTATACACACTATTGGATGAAAGCAGAAATGGAAAATATGATTCAGTGCAAATATAGTGGATCTTTTGCACAGCATTATCTCCCTACTTATCCCATATTTTATCTTTGTCCTCTCACTATGAGCAATGGTTACCGGTTACTTTCCACTAGGAGAAAATTTTACTTTCTAACTTTATTTTAATTACTATTGCATTTTTGTCTGCACTTGTCTACTACTGTGGTGTCTGCATTTGCAAATGCGCATTAAAACACACATGCTGGCCTTAATGATTCTTTTTTTTTTCTCCTGAAAAACTCTTTTTCCCTCTGATGTAAAATTGTTCTTCAATCTGGTTTTACAATTGGGCTTAAGATCTCTAATACTGTATATCTATAAATCAAAGTCTTGTTTTGTAAAAGGCAGCTAAGGCAGCTTGAAGGTGCAGGGCTGGAGGCCTCTCCTGTAAAATAAAAAAGAGAAAGTCAGTCTCTTAAATCATTTTTGGAGGTTAGAGAGAAATTCATATTCACAGAATTTATTTGGTTGTGGTTTTCTTTCAATTTACAATTAGCATTAGGGAGACAAGGATCTATCCTGCACTGTGTCTTTGACATGAACAAAACTGATGGAAACACTGGTTCTCTGTTATCCTTAATGCAGCAACAAAAAATCAAGTCAGGAAAACACTGTGCAGTGGTACACTAATATTTTTTTCATTATTTTATTTTTTTTTTTTTTTTTCTCTGACAAAGATGTAATTTGTGACTTTGCATAAGCTCAGCTTAGGTTTCTGCTTGGCAGGTTTGCATGGCAATGCTTTGGTAATGGTGGTGTGTGATGCAGGTGTAGCATCTGTGAGAAGTCACAGTCATTTGCAGCTGGAACTAAAACAGACTTGTTGCTGGCCAAAACCAAGCCCACAAGCGATGTTGGTGGCACCTCTGTAATAACATTTAAGAAGGAGTAAAACCCACAGTAACTGCAAGAGAAGAATGAGAAAATGTGAAACAGTTCTGCAGACATCAAGGTCAGTGAAGAAGGAAGGGGAAGTGCCAGAGCAGAGATTCCCCTGCAGCCTGTGGTGCAGATCATGTGAGGCAGGAGACATATACTGAGTTTTCTTATATTAATTTTTATTATTGCAATTGGTTTTTATTATTTTTATTGTTTTTTATTATTTTAAAATTTTTATTATTGCAATTATTGGTTTTGCACTCAGTATTCACTTGTAACAGAAAGATCTTGGACTTATGAATTATTTTAAGATCTAAAAGGAAAGAATAATTTTATATTGGAAATCAAAATTTGGCAAGCTATAGTATTTTGAAGATTCCAATTCCCCAAACATCATGCACTTTCCTTCTGCTTTCTACATTGCAGACCAAAAACTGCACTTTTTACATTAAAATAGGCTGCTTTCATCTTATTGTATGTACTCTGGTCTCAAGGGCCTTAATACTTTGACAGGTCAGTGAAGCAGCTTTCAATGGGTGTCTCCTGTATGGTCAGTTCCAGTGATTATTTAAAGAGCTGTTGTATATGGATGGCAGGAAAAATTTCAAATTTAAATAAAAAATAAAATATATTAATTCATATTCAAGTTCAGAATGCTGTTTCAACTAATTTTCCTGAAATTCACCTTAAAAAATATGAGATCTCTATGACATTTTATTATTTATTTATTTAATTTAGGAAAAGAACGCAATTATTGATTGGCCAGATCATATCAGTTCTGTCAATGAAGATGTAATCTCAGGTCAATAACAGTACTTGAGGAAAATAAAAGGGAAGACGAGATTTAGGAACAATTCAGCCTCCCCACACATATTGCAGTTTCAGCTGTTTCTTTACATTTTGTTGTTGCTATTGTTGTTAATACATCTAAAAGCTGCAGGGAACAATTATGATCATCCTGGCTGAACTGCTTCATAACCCAAACGACACCATTTCACCCAGGGACTCTTGCACATAACGTAACAGCTTGTGATTGAATTACTAGAGCATGTTGAATTGCTGAAAGTCCTTACACAGAAACAACTTGTTCTTTAGAAGTTTCCTCTCTGTTGCTCTACCAGTGTCAGGTTTGTGCTATCATGCAGGTCTTTAGCAGCAGCTTGTTGTGATCTCACCCTAAGATGATTATGACTCTACATGAGCTGCAAAAAAAGGCAAATAGATGTTGATTTAAGCCCCAGTCAGTCATAGCTGAGCTGAGTTTTAAAAACTTATAAAAACACTTATTGGATTCTATTACTTAAAAAAAAAAAAAAAAAAGAAAGATGTCTATGTTCAAATGAAGCTCTAGTATCTTCTTTTGGAGGGATGGGGGTGAAGAAGGTTCATCTGTGAGAATGGATTTTTATGCAGGATGTTCTAAGGACACCCCAGAACAAGTTTCCAGACAAGAACTATGCCTCAGGAGAGAATCTTACAGATTGTCGTTTGCAGAGAGTGCAAGCTATCTCTCCAGAGCACACATTAGGTGTCCTCACAGGGTGAAGAATAAAAGATATACTTGGCACAGAATGTATCTCTTTACTCAATTGTTGTTTTATTTTTTCTCCTTCAGATAGGACCATTTTCTGTAATTGCTTGTGGAGTAAACTACTGCTTAAATAGAAAAAATAGATATGAGGCTATTATGATTCATTTGTACAGCAGTTTTTGCTCAACTTTTACCACTGCAAAAGTGTAACAATATAGGGCCATTTTATAATTGATTTGCTGGATTCATTTCTGTACAGTTATCAGAGATCATCTGTGGCAAACCCCTGAAATATACAACTTAAAATAGGGAATGGTATAACACAGTGTCATTGTAACTCACAATAAGATTCATATTGAGCTTGGCAAGCAGTGTAGAGGAACAAAAATTTGATAATAAGTTTAAAACTAAACTACCCAAATTGATGTATGAGCTCAGTTTGAGACTGGGCCTTATGTATCAAACCCTGTAAAGTGCTGAAAACAGTTAGTGTTCTGCATTTCTGAAAATGAAAATGCTAGGATTTCCAGAAAACTACATGGAAGAGAGCAACAACCTTTCTGCACAACATTGTTGTTGACATACTCTTTCCATAGTTAAGACTCTTTCAATTTTTCTTTGACTGTTTAAGAGGTGCTTATTTCTATTGTCAAAATTAAACAGATATCCAAGGATTTTTCTGTGTTGCAGTTGAGCTGTTTAATAGAAGCAGCTAATTAATTTTTTCCCAGTGGTTTCATTAAGCCTCTATAGTTATGCTAGTGACTATTTTGTTTAAGTGGGTTTGTTTTTAGGCAAGCCTCTTATCTACAAAACCAAGACACCGATAGAAACCTATTCTAAAAGTCTGTTGGAAGCCAGACTTATGTTTGAAGGCATGCTAAAGGTGCGCATTCATACATGTAAACCAATATATGGATGGGCTGTGACAAATAAGCAAATAATTATGTATGCTATTTGTCAAAAAACATTGATTAAATCTCTCAGAAATCTCTTCCAAGGATTTAATCTGTAAGATGAAATCTTTAGGATTTAAAGTGGTACTCATTTCACCTATCTGAAGTCACTGACAGTTAAGTCAATTATGTTGACATCTTCCAATGTCAATGAAGTGAGACAGAGAAACTGGTCTAACAAAGACTGGGGAACTACTACCTTTCAGGTAGTCAAAAGCAGGTAAACCAGACTTTATCATTCCAGTGTAAACAGTCATTAAAATACTACGCATTTGTATCTAATGCACTCCATGCCAGCTACAAAATGTAGCAGGGACAACATTCACAAGCTTACCATTGTTCATCATTTCAAATAGTCTGTAAAATGGATATGGCATTAGCTGAGATAAGGTGCTTATTTTGCTGACACGTGGGACATGCAATTATGGCCTTGAATAAGACTTTCTTACATATCTGATATCTACTTCACTTTTTTTCTTGACATCAGCTTCTAGTTTCTCAGTTTAGAAATGATATTTTAATTTAAAACAGTGTAAATGGAGAGTAGCACTGATATATGCTCAGTAGAAGGCATAAAAATACGAAATCTATTTTTAATTGAAAATGAGTTAATTGTTCTGGATTGAGGCCTGCTCATTTCAAAAGTACAGCTATTGACTTTAAAGAGACTTCTATGGAGAATAAATGTTATCAATTGTTTTTGTTTTTTTTTTTTCTCACAGAATTTTATTTCACACTTTGAGATCTGAATCTGATTAATTTGTCAAGAAAATCCTTAGAAATCCATAAGATGATACTGCAATAAACAAGGTCCAGCAGGTAGAAAAATGTTAAGAAACTCTAATTGCATTTCTACTGTTGCTTAGTTTTTATTTTTTCATCTGATATGTCATTCTATAGCAGATTTTATAGAGCATGAGGTGAATTGATATAATTAGTTTGGTTTCCTGCCATCTTTCCCATAGGTCAAGCCAATTAAAAGACAACTGAGGGAGACAGTACTCCAAACTGTAGCATATGGCACTATGGCATAAAACACACAGTAGATGGAAAACAATTCGGTTGGGATTTTAGCTTTGAAATTTAATTGAATATAAATAATGTTTGTCTCTGAATCACCTTGAAATTTCCTTCCTTGTCTTTGCTTCTTATTTTCATCAAGAATCAAAACACTAGTGTCTTCTTGGGTCAGCAGCATCTCTTTTTTGGCCTTTGAATTAGTTCCCTGCTACAGCTGTTTCACTGCTCAACATTTTACTTAGTTGTAAGTAGAGTCAGTTGAAAGCCAGAATTTATGATTTGTGATATATTTGAAAATACTAAATTTAGTTTTACTGCAGAGAGCAACCATTCTCTCACTGCACTAACAAAGCAAACAATATGTGTTGTTTTCAAAAGTTCTCACCATGTAAAAGCCAGTAATATTAGCAATAAATGGAACTGGTTGTTGTTTTGGGTTTCTGTTTTTTATTTTTTTGCTTCAAGTCAAGTTTCACAATGCCATTCCCTATTTAACCTGAGTCTGAAGACAGGGAACCTGATTTGTCTGGAAGCAGTCCTGGGGCAATCTGACAAAACCACATTTGCTGGGAAGTTTCTATCAAGGCTTTATCACAAGGTGTGAGTACACAGGGTATTTCTCAGTGCTGCCACTCTGTCCTCCATGTCTTGTAAGCTGCTACTGGGTTCCTTGAAATGACTTAAGCACATGTCAGCCAGTACTTTACAGACAGTCCCTGGGTGAGATTCAAAGCTAGAATGGCCTAGGATAGATTCTCCTGCCACAATTTGGAAATGGTCACCTTCTTCTGGAGAGAGAGAGACCTTGCTAGCGAGAAGAAAAATGTTGTACAGAGCATTTGGAAAAACACTCTTGGTTTAGTTTTTGTTCTTTTTCATTCTACTTAGATTAGAGTTTTTCAGGTAAGATTTGTTTTTCTACAAATATAACTTAGTATATCCCTCACCTCAGCTGGGATATAAAGTATTTCTTTTGATTACAAAAGGGTAACTGAATACTGCTGCCCAAATCCAGGTCCAGTGTATATGGTTTCTTATGTAAAGTTCCTTCCTTATTGCTTAGGGATTCTTTCAAATCACAATCACAAGATTTTTTATTTCTTGTGATTTTTTTTTCACAATGTAGTTCAGACAAGGCTACATTTGTCATCTGGCAACTACTTCAAATCTTAAACCATGGTTATATATATAGCTGCTGAGTCTGACTCTCTGTTGTTCCATTAAACACAAGCATAGCTATCTTTCCATAGAAAATGGAAACAAGTAGACAGTAAATGTGAAGTTGTTTGTAATCAGAGAAATGTAGCTGCTTCATAGGTATAGTTATCTCATGCTACTGGAGAACTGGGAAATGAGATCAAGATCAGAATAAAACTGTTATTCTTGGATTCAAGTAATGAATAAATTAATGTCTGTATGTGGTATTCACTATGATCCTTGAATGTACATTGGGATACTCTCTGATAAGCATGAGAGAGCAAAGCATGTCTGCTTAATTTTTAATCTCATCTACAGGTTAGTCCTTGTAAAATAACAATTATTAAGTCAGATTCTCTGAAAGAATGAACTTGTCAAACTCACATACATTATCTGCTGTGGCAATTGATGTCAGTATGATAATGACATGCCAGCAGTACTTAAGCTAAGAGTTTGTCAGTTACCCCATGATAAACTCTAGCATTTGAGGGATTTCTTTCATCCCAGTTCGTCAAATCACACTGGTCTGACATTCAATATGCAGTCCTCAGGGTTTCAAATGTTCATTTGCTCTTGATTTATGCTAACAATAGAATATTTGAAAGAATGAAAACTTAGTATCATCAAAGTGCCTAAGTGACTCTGATTTTCAGAGTTCCAGAAATTGGCTGTGGACAGCTGCACTGGAGTAGGAAGTTTGGATGAGTGTATTGATTTCAATTGGAGTAGTTAATTTTCTTCACAGTGGCTGGTATGGGCTATGTTTTGGATTTGTGCTGAACAGAGGGTTGATAATATAGAAATGCTTTTGTTATTGCTTAGCAGGTCTACCAAAGAGCCAAGGCCTTTTTTTGATTTTCACACTGCCACAGTGGTGAGGAAGTATGTGGGAGGCAGGACACATGGCCAGGACAGGTGACCTCAACTGACCAAAGGAATATTCCAGATCATACAACATCATGCTCAGTATAAAAAGTGAGGAGAAGGAGGAGGAAGGGGGCAGGGACATTTGGAATGATGACATTTGTCTTCCCGAGTCACCATTACTTGTGATGGGGCCTCGCGCTCCTGGGAATGGCTGAACATCTGCCTGCCCATGGGAAACAGTGAATAAATTCCTTGTTTTGCTTTGCTTGTGTGCATGGCTTTTGACTTTCCTATTAAACTGTCTTTATCCCAACCCCCCAGTTCTCTAGTTTTCACCTGTCCCATCTCTGGTGGGGAAGAGACCAAGAGGCTGTGTGGGGCTTGGCTGCTGGCTGGGGTCAAACAACGACAAGGAGTAAAGTTGGAAGCAAAAGTAAGCTTGAACTTTGTAGTGGTGCAGAAGGGCAGGGTAAGGAGGGAAACAGCTCTCTTTGTTCTGAAGATAATGTGAAACTTGGTATGTTCTTGATATTTGGAGAACAGGCTCAGGGACTCATCTTGTTTGACTTTAGAGGTCTTCAATATGGATAGCTACATGTGGGTTCATCACGTTAGGCTCAGACACAGGCCTTTGCAAGGTTTGACTCTTCCATGATTTTTTTAAAAGTAGGGTAAATCACACTTTCTAGTACTTTAGTGTTTTCACTGACAACATAGGCCACTGCTGGCAAAAAAAAAGTGCATATCCATGTTGTACATGGTTATGAATGAACTGATGAATCCTGATCCCCGCTCTGGACAACTTAGCAGGGCCTACGCAGGAAAAGAGAAGTATTAATATTGTCAGGGAAAGCAGAGAGCTTTGCTGCAGGGGGAACAAGCAGTAATTCATAGAAATGGATCTGCAAGTCTCCTTTATTGGTACAACCACATGATAGATTATATTTAAGATTAAATGAAGACTGGTTACAATCAAGCCCTTAGCAAAGGAAATGTCATTTTTCTGACTATGTTTTTCCATCCTATCATAAATGCACTAACTATTTCCAATCTCTGTCTTTCATTTTAAGTTGTAACAATCATAGGATTTTGTGCAGGATATTGCTTTAGTAATTTTATTACTTCTTTAGACATATTTTTGTATGCTAAAATTTAAATTTATTTTACTTACAACAGTATTGCTTCCCAGGATATAAAGCATTTTGGGAACATTGTTCTCAAAAAAATTTTATTAGATTTATCATTTTAGTCTTTTTCCTATCCTAGTATCTATAGAACTGTCTTAAATCCTTTTAGGTAATCTTAAGTGAAAAACAAAAAACCCTCAACCCAAACATATATATAACAAATGGCCAAAAGCATGTAATTTTCTTTAAAATAAGAACTCTTCCCTTACTCTCTAAATCAAGCTGGAATTAATGTCTTCTGCTGTCTTTTCTTGCCTTTTAACACTCAGGAAACAATTTATTTGATGCCACACGATGTAACTAAATTAGAATACAGAAGGTCTGTGAAGCAAATGTTTTCCAAGGAGAATGTCTTTTCTCCCAAAAGGCCAGGGAAGGAAGTTATAGCATATTATCATCACCTTTCCAGACTCCCCCCTGTATCCCCCTTCTCCTCCTCTACACCAGATTCTCTCAAGGTTAATTTGAAATCATATAAAATTCCCTGTTTATGGAAGGAGCTGTTATCTTTTCATTTCAAATAAAGAGCTGTACTTCGAAATTTTCTCCCTTCATCACTTGGAAGCACCACAAAGGCTGGTACAGCTTACACCAGAGGGCAATAGCGAGCTATAAATATTTTCCATGTCACCCTTGTCTTTACATGGAAGCGCCTCTCATGCACTTTTAGACTCCTCTCTCCTCTAACCATAGGCGGTCCTAACGATGTAAAATCTTACACAATATGACCAAATGCAGTGATACACTTTTTCCACTGTTCTCAGGATTTGGTGTATTTATAACAGATAGATGAAATAGGTGACTTCTTTTCTTCATAAGGTTACTCACCAATAGTCTGAACAACATTCAGGCTTTCCTACAGTGCTAATACACCCTCCTCTAAATCTGCACTCAGTCAGCTTTTTGGAGTAATGGCCAGAATTGGTCATATCAGACAAGTGGGAGCAAGTATGTAATATTGCATATTTTGCCTTGGAATTCTTTTAAGGACAGTTTAAACCCTTCCCTTCAGAGATCAAGGCATTACTATGTGCAAATGTTATACCTTGTTTCTAGACATAAAAGTGCCATACAAGCAGCAGAAAAGGTAAAAAAAGGTGAGTAAGAAAAAAATATTTTGGGAAAATATAAGAGTGTAACATTTATGTTTCTCTCTTAAAGTTATGACATAGTTTTCTAAACAAGGGATTTTTGCCTTAGAATTTCTAAGAAAACTAAGCAGCCCTTTCTGTGTTTTTAACTGCTCTGTGGCTTTAATTGAATGACATTTCTAAATCTAAGTTTCATCTACCCATTTTCTAAAAGTTTTGTATTACTGTTGAGGGGCTGCAAGTAGAAACAACCCTTTTGTTCATTTGACCTCTGCCTCTTGTCATATGGACTTTTTTTGCTTATGCTGGCTGTTGGAATTAAGCTTTTCTGACAAAGTCAGAATGGAGGAAGAATTTTTTTTCCCATCCATTTTGCATAAGTGTATTTAGGGAACAAGTCACTATGACCTTATATAAGTACATTTTTACATACATCTAGTACATTTTTAAGTGCCAATAAGAGGCGATCTCCATGAGAAGGGAATATATTGGTACATTGGTATAACTTAAGGAGTGACTGAGATGTAATTTTTCCCTACGTTTTCTCTGGTGTTGGTAAAGGTTTGGTGTTGGTTTTTCGTTTGTTTGGGGTTTTGGTGGTTATTTCTATTTGGTTGGTTGTTTTTTGGTGTTTTTTTCCCCCCATAATCAGTCACACTGCACTTTAAAGGAGTTACTAAACTGATCTCCAGATAGCACTGAGACACTGTCCCCAAACACCAGACCAGGAGGCCTGATCTGACAGTAGCTACCTTCACTATTTTCTGAATGTAAGTTCCTACAAATTCCTGCCTAATTGTTCTTTCCTTGGGTCTATTCATATGACCACAGTTGTTAGAGACAACCCCCCAGGTTATGAGTCTGTGACAAGACAAGGCTCCTATCTGCCATTTTCTCTTTTGCCTTAATTTTTGTAGTGGAGGACAGGAGCTCTGAAGTTGTTGCTTAGTTGACTTTTATGTTTAATAGACTGCCTTGCATTACATCAGTCTGCCCCTCAGGCCCTGCTGAAGTCCTGGTTGATTTCTAATAGCTTTTAAAGTTAATACTGTAGCCTACTGCTATTTTTTCAATGCATTTGATTGGTGTTTTTCTGCTTTGACTTCGTAACACATACCCAGATAGTGAAACAGTTTTAGTGTTTCTGATAGGGAAACACTACAGGGAGGGAGGGAAACACCCAATATTGTTTTTGTCACAGCTTTTAATTGGAAATGTTACAGAAAAACATTCCCGTGAAGCTGTCTAGAATAAGTCATCAGTCCTGAGGACTAGGGACTAAGCCCTAGGATCTCATTAATGGGCTCAGAGGACCCAACAGTTACAGCTGTGTCCAGAAAAGTCTGCTTTTACTGTTTCTGCTTTTCACTGTGAAATCTTTGCAAACCACCTGTGGTCCTCATAAACTTAATCTATATCTCTACTTGAGACTGAAAGTGTATTCCCCCTACCCCTGAAATGCCTACCCGTCTAGCCATGCAGCAGAAACCTGATGACTGCACTGTAAACGGCAATTCACCTGCTGGTACCTGGATTCTACCACCACCTGGCCCCTTAGAATCAGAGAATCATTAAGGTTGGAAAGGATCTCTGCAATCATCGAGTCCAACTATTAATCTAATACTGCCAGATCCAGCACTAGCATAGCATGTCCCCAAGCATATCCCTAAGCACTATGTCTATCTCCTACCCTGAGAAAGTATTAACAGCACACATCATGCTTGGGAGCTTACGAATGGTGTGGGATGGCTGTATTTATCCAGTACAGGGAAAGCTTGCTGAATGCAGCTTGTCCAAGCAAGAAGCGAGGAGCAAACCAAAAGGAGCTGGGCTCAGGCTTGGTCTGACTGTGACATAGGTCCAAAACAATCTGCAGATTTTGGGCTGAAAAACCAGATCTTCATACAGACTGGCACCTTCCTGGTGCTGGCGGGAGTGAGGAGCAGATGTCCATGTGGCAGCTGACAAAGCTGCCCAGAGCTGTTCCTGGCCATGCTGATGCCAGGATGCCCATGTTTGTGACTGATGCTCTGTGCTTCAGTGGGTGTCACCCAGCTGCAGCCTCCTGCTCAAAGTGGCTCCCTCCTGGCTCCTACCCCATCCTGGCCTCTCTGCTGGGCCAGGTCTGCCTGCTGTCCCTGGGTAGAGCTCAGCTACTGGCTGGAGATGGTGCTGAATGAGGCAGGGGTCAGGCACAGCCTCCTGGGCAGCTCTCCCCTTAGACTGCTGCAATTATTAGTCATCTCCACCCCAATCAGAAAAGAAAATAGCTTTCCTCAGTGTGGCCTTTAGCCCACAGTTCCGACATGCATCTTCCCATAGCAACTGGTTTTTCTTCTGCTGATGGCATAGTCTCCAGTGAAGTCTGTCTCATAGTAATGGGAAGAAAACTCTGAAAACCTCAGCGACTCACACCTCACTTCATGGTTTGTTTCGCTCCTTTGTGTTTTCAAAACACAGTAAAATAATAATTATCCCTTGCTGATCTCTTTGTGGTTCTTAGACAATACTGCCTTCATTTAGGGAAAATGACATCTGTTGAACCTAAATCACATAGCGAGTTAGTGTCAGAGCCAATATTAGAGCTTGGGAGCTTTGGCATTTGACCTCATGATCAGTCCATCAGGCCATTTAACTTCCTTAGGAAGCAGAAAACAACCACTTAAGAAATATATATAATGAGATGCATCAAGATGTTCAAGAGGGGAAACAGCAAAATTCTCCAAGAAACAAAAAACACCTCTTTCATGGTTGTGAAAATCAAATATCCAGCCAGTTATACATCTGCACAAGGCTGGATTTGCTATGGAGTTCATAAATGACGATATTGCCAGCTAGCATTTTTAAAACAAACCCTTCATTAAGGTTTTGGCTGCATTTTCTATGTGTTTCTGTGCCTGTTTTTACATATTCTTATGGGAAGTTGTGCCACAGTTTTATGCAGCCATATGCAAAATACCACTGAATGACCTGGGGCCATCTGACAGGTGCCATATTTACAACAACACAACATTTTTAATAGAGATCAAATATTACAGAGAGGGAGTGCTCCAAATATCACAGGTTGCTGTTCTTTAAAACCTGCAATAAAATGCATGCTAGCATTTTGTACATGATAATGCAGTCTGTTGGATTGTGTTGCTTACTGAATTGTCCTGGTATTGTGATAACAGAAAAAAAACAAAGAACCAAACTAAAAAAAAAAAACCCAAACAACACCACATCCCCCCCACCCCGAAAAGCCCAAATTCTCATTTTAATGCAACCTTATGTATGAAATTTTAAGCCCACTACAGTAAGTAAACATGATTTTGAATCTTTTGTGACGCACAGAGATTGGTCTACTTCTGAAAGCAAGGAGTAAAAGAAAAGTCAGATAAAAGCAGCAGATCACTTTAAATAGATCATGAACTATTTTTCACTTTAAGCAGTTTCTTAATTTCAAGAAACATATTCTTCTGATAGAGAAAAATAAACTAAATTAATGCATGATAGCAAACCCCCCTAAAATGCTTAATAAAAGCTGCCTGTAAAAGATTCGAGCACAAGCAAAGCGGCATTTCTAAGCCTGTACATTTACAGTCATCAGTGCAGTCTTCCTTGTGATGACAAATTACCCTTTAAAAGTCACATGAGCAAAAACATATCACTGGAGCCTGGGCAAAGGTCAACAGGCTCTGAGTGGGAATCCTGCCGTGCTCCTGAAAGCATGGAATAATTTTCTCCGTGACTGTGCTGTAGTATGGGCCGTTTGAAAGGATCATCCATTGCTGATGAGAGTGTGTGACTGTAGGTGTGCGTATTGTGTGTGATAGAAGACTTGAGTGTTGCAAACCATGCATAGATTAGACGTCAGAAACATTCAATTTAATGCTTTTATTTCTTGGAGGCTGTGTTCTTAATCTTAGTAACAGTGGCCAGCTGCAGTTCTGCAGAGAGAAGAATTTATAGACACAGGAGAAAAATAAAACAACGTGAGTGCCATTTCCCCTCCTTCTTCTCTGAAGGCAGTTTTGCATCCTCTGACAGTTGAAAAGCCAAGCTTTAAAAGCATGGATATGCAATACCTTTTGTGGAATGTGTGTGTTATCTTCCTATGTATCACTGAGCAGGAAAAGGATGTTTTGCTCTTTCATCCACGCATAACTTGTCACCACTTCAGTAAAAATTGTAAATATTTGTAAAGACAAATGCATGCCCAAAATGCATTCCCATCCTTCAGAGTTCAAGGTGCCTGTTAATTGACTCAAGTGACTCTTTCATTTGAAAGGATTTTTCTTTTACTGTTGTGTGAAATGTAGATGGTATGTATCACCACACAGAACATTAGCAATTCAGACAACAAACATTTTTCTAAAAATCTAAAAAATTAAATCTTTGTATTTGACTGTGTGTCTGCTTGTAACTTGGCAAAGTATATGTTCACAAACTGGCTGCAATGGTTTAGGTTACAACGTAGGACACATATAAAGTTTTAAGCATGACTTTTCTCATTAAACTTCAGCACTGGATGTTGGAAAATTTTTTTTAGTTATTATTTTTATTGCCATATAGCATACGCAATCATGTGTAATTGGCACTGTTCTGCCTGAAAAAGAGAAGTCTTAGGGGGGACCGAATTTTAGCCTTCCAGTACTTGAAGGGAGCACACAAGAAAGATGGAGAGAGACTGTTTAAAAAAGCATGCAGTGACAAGACAAGGGGGAATGGATTCAAACTGAAATAGATAGGTTTAGGTTAAAAGGAAGAAAGTTTTTACTATGAGGGTGGTGAGGCAGTGGCCCAGGTTGCCCAAAGAAGTTGTGGATGCTCCAGCTCTGGAAGGGTTCTAGGCCAGGCTGGACAGGGCTCTGATCAACCTGGTCTAGAGGGACCTGTCCCTGACCATAGCAGGGGAGTTTAAACTAGATGATCTTTTGAGGTCTCTTCCAACCCACACTATTCTATGATTCTATAGATAGTTACATAAGCATGTGGCCATGTGTTTCTTTGTGCTTGTGTTTTGAAACACCCAGAATTGTTGCTAAATGTCAAGACCACAATTCTTCTGGAAGGGCTTTATTCGCTGGATGCCTGGTTCCTGTGAGACTTGTTATGTTCATGGATTAATTCTTGGTCTAAAGTCCCGGCACGTATTAGCATAGTCTGGGTGCTATAAAGACGTACATGTTTGAGCTATAGTTGTTGAACATTGGTGCTTGTTCTCTCCACTGTCTTTTGACTGAGGGCTAAGTGTTATCATCAAGACGGGCTGAAAGCAATATGGTGAAAGACATATGGCTATTTCAGAGGAGCAGAGTCTCCCATTCAGTGGACATTGCCCCTATATGTCCGTACCTTCCTAGATACATTTAGTCAAACACTGTAAATGTGGCAATGCCATCCCTTGTTGATATGCCATGACTGGGGGACAGCAACATCACCTCTCTGCTGCCAGCAGAACTGCTGCATGTAAAAAGTGTGAGTAACTTGAAGCCTTCAGCAGTGGTCACGTGACCTGAGAAAAGCAATCCCAACCTTTCCCAGTCTCTATATAGAATTGTGCCTGTGTCAGAGCTTCCATGGGATGTTTGCTCAGTTCATGCACGTGGTTTAATTAAGCAGTGAAAGTAAAGAGATGAGGAAGGGTTCTTTCCGCTTCTTACCAGCAGGTTTTAATGCTGGAGCCGAGGAGGGTGCGGACAAAAGAGGAAAAGGGCTTTCAGGGGCGTCTTTTATACCATGGAAGCAAGGGGAGGGCAGTCAGGAGAGAGCCAACAGCTGCGCAGGACTGGAACTACTGACAGGGGTGCCAGCCAGCCACTCGGCTGTCCGCGCACGGCAGAGCAACCAATAACCTGCCCTTTCAGGCGGGGACCACCCCTCCCGCTGTGGCTGGGGAGCCCCCACGGTGGCCTGGGGCATGTCATCCCTGGCGGCATCGGCATGGGGGGCGGGGGGAAGGGCCCAGCCCCCGTGGCTCTGGCTCGGTGGTGCCGGGCCAGGCCATCAGCTACCCCCAGAGGCATTGCAACACAGAACCTCTATGCTATGCCTCTAAAACATTTGATTTCTCCCCTAAGCGGCTGCACTAATGAAGGAGCACAGAGGGAGAGGTTTGCATACAATGTGTCAAATTGTGTCTATTTCTTAAGAACACAGTCTTGTAACTGCTTCCCATGATCACTTGTTTGGATTTACTTTTTCTGGCAATTATAACTGTTGTGTGTGAGTGTATAAACACTGAACCAGGTTCTGATTCAATGCCACACAGAGGTAAAGTGGCCCTTCCAATTCAGGTGTTGCCACACATTGAGTGAGGACAGCAAATAACCTTAACTACTCTTTATCAAACATTTATCACTGATTGTCTGAGGA
The DNA here is from genome assembly GCA_013398175.1 of Climacteris rufus. Lineage (NCBI taxonomy): Eukaryota > Metazoa > Chordata > Aves > Passeriformes > Climacteridae > Climacteris > Climacteris rufus. The sequence goes on along the minus strand of VZRZ01002770.1, from coordinate 205,358 downwards.
GAACAGAATTGGAGAGTCAGAGAATCATAGCACATCCTGAGTAGGAAGGGACTAAAAAGGTTCACCAAATCCTAAATCTACCAGGGTGTCTTGGTTTTGAAAGACAGGTGTCTGCTGAGAGAGGTTGAACCCTCCCTTAGGACAGAGAATGTGATTTCTTCTCCCTCCGAATTATTTTAATTTTGAAATCAAGGGCTTTCAGGCAAAGATATGGGAAAAGAAATAACAGTCCTTTACTAGTATCTATAAACAAGCAATAACAATAATAACAACCATAAATAGAACCAGAGACTAATAGCAGATGACTTTTCTGTGTGGTGTAATCATTGTCGAAAAGGAGCAGGGGGGCGCTGTTGAGGTCCCGGCCAGACAGGACAGGTGCGATGACTCCTGAGCGGCTGCAGATGGC
>VZRZ01002770.1:152942-204923 GCA_013398175.1 Climacteris rufus | reverse complement strand
GGGGTAGCAAGGATTTCTGCAGTCACAGCAGGCGGCAGAGGCAGCCTGACTCTCTGGACTCTCCTGGCAACTGCTGCGAGAAAAACGCAGCCCGGGGAAACATGCACTTCCCAGTGGCAGAAAGGTTGAATCAAAGCTCACCTAGCCAGGAGAAGAAAAACAGGGCACAGTTGGATTTCCTCCGGTCGCAGCCAAAAAACAAAGAGCCGCCTCTCCTTTCAGCGTCTGACCGGAGAGTGAGTGCTTGTTCCAACGCCTGGGTCTTCCCTTACCTGCCCCTGCCCAAGCACACCTTTTGTCTCTCACAAAAGAGTTGATGGCCCTAATCATCCGGCTATTTGTTACTTAGTAACAGTGATGGAGAAAAATTCCAAGACATCCCCCAACCTCCGACACAGGGCAACCTAAAAGTTAAATCATATATCTAAAGGCATTGTCCAAATCATTCTTGAATACTGACAGGCTTGGGTTCATGACAAGTTCCCTTGTGAACTTCTTCCACTGCCTGAAAACTCTCTCAGTGAAAAACCTTTTTCCATTATCCAATCTTGCCATGGGTAGAAAGCGCGAGTAACTCGGAGTCTTTTGCATCGGTCCCGTTTGCCTAGATAACGTGACTCAGGCCTTATCTAGTCTCCGATCAGAGGCGAGCCAAGCATCAGAACTCCCGCAGATCTAGGCTTAGCTCACGCACAGCGATTTAATTTATGCAGGGAAGTGAAGAGACGAGAAAGGGTTCTTTTCTGCTTATCTCCAGCAGATTTTATTCCTGGAATATGGTGCGGAGAAAACGGTCAAAATGGTGCTCAGGGCATGTTATAAGATGGAGGCGAGGGGAGGGCAGTCAGGAGAACCAATCGCTGCAGAGGACCACAATGATTGACAGTGGCACCGGCCAGTGAGTTGGCTGTCTGCACCTGGAATGGGAACCAATGAGCTGTTCGCCTGGGCGGGGACAGCCTCCGCCACCCTGGGCCAGGACAGCCCCTGCTGAACCGGGCTGCACCACCCCAGCTGCCGCGCGTGGGCGGGGAAAGGAACCGGCACTGCGCGGGGAGGGGGAAAGAACCGACGGTCCCAGCCTGGTGGGGCCGGGCCCGGCCGCAAGCCACGCCCAGAGGCACCACAACACAATCTGAACTTTCACTGACACAGCTTTCAGCCACTCTGCTGTGTCCTACCACCAGAAATCAATGAGAAGAGATCAGCACCTTCTTCTCCACTCCACCCTCATGAGGAGGTCACCCCTCAGTCTCTTTTTATCTAAGCTGAGCAAACTTAATGTCCTCATCTGCTTGTCCTAATTCAGGCCCTCTAGTTCTTTCCCTATCTTTGTTAGCCTTCTTTGGACACATTATAGTATTTTTATAAATATTCTGTTTTATGAAACCCCAAACTGCACACAGTATTCTAGGTGAGGTTACACCAGTGCTGAGTCTAATAGGACAATCACTGCTTTTGTCCACTTAGCTACACTGCGCTTAATGTACCTCAGTATATGTTTCACACTTTTGACTGCCAGCACCCATTTTTGACTCACATTGAGTTTACCATCAACCTAAAGCCCCAGATCCTTTAATGCTGGGCTGCACTCTAGCCTCTTGTCCCTCATTCTGTATGTATATCCAGGATTACACCATCCCAGGTGCTGAATCTGGCATTTGTCCTTCTGGATTTCATACAACCTGTGACATCTATCAAAATGTGTCTCTAAGACCTCTCTAACCTTGAGGGAATCAATGGCTCCTCCTAATTAAGCATTGTTGGGAAACCTCTTTAGTGTGCACTCCACTCCTGTTTCCAGGTCATTGATAAAAACAATGAAGAGAATGTCCGTAAAACAGAGACCTTGTAAATCTCACTAGTGACTGACTGCCACCCTGATGCTGCCCCATTTACTACAACCCTTTCAGATCAACCCTTCAGCCAATCATTTACCAACTGGGTTATGTACATATGTAGCTGTATGCTGGACATTTTGTCCAGAGGATACCAGAGGGTATTTAATAATGTCTCCAGAGAGACATTGTTAAAAGTTTTATTAAAAAAAAACAAAAAAACCCACCCCATATTTTCCATCTTCCCTTTGTCCACAGGCAAAAAGGTCATATTGAAAGGAGGCTGCAGGGTACTTCTCTGGCATGTCTCTGCTCCAAGGGACTGTATGACTCAGTATACTCTGGGGTATGTTTCTGGGGTATTTCAGCACCATGCACAGTACAATATATATAGAAATATGTACATACACAGGGACCATCCTGCTTCCTGCTAGCATGCAAGTCTTCTTTTGTTAAAACATTGTAAGTACTAAGTTCATTTGTTGCTGAGCTCATGCATTTTGCACTTGAATACTAAAGCAATTTCAGTGACTAATGGCTTAAAAAACAAGAGACAAAAATCAGTCCTGACTAATGACAGAAGGCCAGTACTAGCACATATTGGAGCTTTGTCAGAAAAAATAGAAAGTTTATATAGGTGTGAAAATACAATCTCTGGACTCACTGGGAGTCAGATCTCCACACAATTAAACCAAGAGGGATGTTATGAAAATGTTCCCTTGTTATGTTTGCAAGTACAACACACTTGTGTACTAGTATGCTGGTTTTGCATGGTAAGGTTTTGGTAGTGAGGAGACTATAGGGGTGGCTTCTGTGGGAAGCAGCTAGATGCTTACACTATGTCTGACAGATGCAATGCCAGCCAGCTCCAAGATGAACCTGTTGCTGGCCAAGGCCCAAGTCCTTCAGCAGTAGTAGTAGTGCCCGTGGGATAATGCATTTAAGAAGGGGGGGGGGAAGGGGAGGAATTGCTGTGTAGCATCAGCAAACAGAGTAAGAGAAAATATGTGAGAGAAACAGCCCTGTAGACACCAAGGTCAGTGAAAAAGAAGGGAGAAGAGGTGCTGCACACACTAAAGAGATTCTTCTGCAGTCCGTGGAAAGACCATTGTGAGGCAGGCTGTTGCTCTGCAGCTCATGGAGGTCCATGGTAGAGGATCCCACTCTGGAGCGAGTGGATATCCAGAATAGGCTGGGATCCTGTGGGAAGCCCAGGCAGAAGAAGGTTTTCTGGCAGGTGTGAAGTAAACTCCAAACAGGGCAGATTTTCAGCAGCAGAATTGTACATATGTATGAGTGTTTACTGAGACTGTAAGTTTGAAGAAGAAATCTGGCTGCTAGGGACATATAGGGCAGCCAGCAAAAGAAGTTGGACTGCTGTTTGGCCATGGTCCCTACTCTTACTCTGATGGGTATTTTGGAACGTCCATGACCCAGGGTCCTGGGAAAATTTTTGTACCAAGCACTTGATATGTGTTGTATACCAATCCAGATGCAGGTCAGTGATTGCTGGGCTGTTTGTCATGCAGGGTTGCTGCCTTTCCATTTTTATCCAAAGATGGAAAGGTAGGACTTTGAGTAGGAAAAAGAGTCCTCTCAGTCCAGACTTCAGTGCAATTGTCTTCTTGCCTTTGCTTAAAGTCCTTCTGCCAAGAAAAAAGACCAAATGTGCAAAAAACTAAGCAGAATATTTGAACTGTCTCATTCTGGCTGTTACCAATGTCACTTTTCTTAAATATTCACATCTCTACATGCGCATCTCCATATCCTCCAGCTGAATGTTCTGTGAGATAGCACTGTTACTCAGATTAAAGAAAGGTCATGAGACAAAAACTCCATAGGTCATTGTTTTTGTTCTTGTTTTCTTTTCTTTTCTAAATGTATTTTGTAGGGCTGTAGGGTGTCACTTCGAATGTTCCAAGTATAGTAGTCTCTCTGTGGACTCTAAGTATCTGATATCTGCATCACTTACTAGCAAAAAACCCACTTTCTCTCTTCAATAATAAACTGATACCTGGTCCTGTAGTACTTAAATTGTACAGAGGTACTGAAAGGGTTAAATACTCCATGAAGAAGGATCAATATTTTCACTTCAAGAAGGTCTTCCTGACCGATCTTATTCTATACTGATGAGATTGTCTGGTGAAGAGAGGTCAGCATTATAAGGCCCTTTTTTTTGCATGCATGTTGAATGTATACATGATATTTAAGTTCTGCAGGGCACAGAGGTTAATTTGCACAGGGGACTTTCTGCATGAGAAGAGCATGAGGGATGTGTGCCTAGGGGGTCACAAATAATTTCTCTGTTGAAATGTAATTTTTTGTTTATGCATCAATCTTTGCCGTTGTGTAATATGTTGACAGAAATATTAGAAATTTTTGTGAACTTAAAATATATTTTGCATTGGCTTGTCAGTTGCCATTGGTCTTAAGTAATTTTATCTCATTAACAAACATTGCAGGCCAAACATAGAGTTTTTTTCTTCCCTTTCATGTTAGGGTACTTTGCTTTTCTCTCAATGTATTCAACCTTTAGAAATGCTTATGTATTTTTAAGAGGTGTCTGCAAAAAAAAAATTTTAATAAACAGTTTCTGACTCGGTAACTAATGGCTTCAATTTTGGTTCTTTTGTGACTTAAAAGCAAGTGTTTATTCAGAAAATACCACTTGGAAGGATACATTTTGGGATTTATTATATGTCATAAATTAAATTATTTCTTGTTGATTTCCTTTACTTAAAATGCATAATTAATATTTGAAAGTATGCTTAGATTAGTAGTTACATTTCATTCTTTACTTAATTTTAAAAGTAATTTAAATGATCTTAGTGAGATTTAGCCTTAGTACTCTCTGAGCACAACCCATAAATCAGGTTAAATGTTTGAGTCAGGGAGCTTTAAAGCTGCTTTTAAATCCCAAACACTGGCAAAAATTACATTTTATCTAGGGCAGAAATAGCTTGTCACCCACCTATAATTAATGACACAAAAACTACAGCTTTAAACAACCACATATCTTGAATTTTTAAAGGCAACTTCATATTAATAGCTGGAGATTTAAGATTTGTAAGGTTTTATTTTGTTCTAGAAAGAATTGTATGCTTTATCTTCACTTTATATTTTTCTAAACAGAAAACCTTTTGCAGTCATTCTCTACAAAATATTTTTGTAGCTGATTATTTCTTCCTAGTAGTAAAATCTAGCACGTGTCCTTATTGCATTGTATCTTAGATTTTCAAGTCACTTCTCCAATTCTTCAGCAGAATTCTGAATTCTAATGCCATCCTCTAATGAACTTACTGACTGAAAGCAACACTTTTTAGCCTGGGGTCCTCCTTCCAGCTTATAAATGTACTGCCTATTCTCATTCAGGTCATTAACAGAAACACTAATGGAGAGCATCTCATAGCCTTTGTGTTCAAACAAAAATAAGCAAAGAAAATTTAGTTCCACCAAACCCTCCCATTGTACAATTTGGATTCTGAAATGCAAAGTGCATAGTCTTCTGTGTATGCAGTAGTCCTGAGTCATCTGATGTCCATGTCTATATACTATATTAAATATCTATTATTATACTATATTGTATATCTATATACTATATTCTATATTAAACTGAGCTGTCTAGGACTAGGGCCTGACTATTGCACAATCTCTATCTAAAAGGTGTAATTATTTTTTATCCATGCTGACTAGTGGCATTAAAGAGAATATGCAAACAAAATTTAGACCTTAGTGTGAGTCATGGACCACACCCAACAGGCCGGGTGTGGTAAGCAATAGGTGGGATGTAGCTGCCTCTTTCAGTGGGGAAATTTTCCCTGTGTGTATTGCTAGTTATGCCATGCCTCTTGCCCATGGGGTTACAGCCAGAGCCCCTGGTCGTGTTTAAGCCTTTATACTTGCTAGCTGTTTTCAAAGAGGAAGTTCTTCGTTCCAGATGGGGCTAGAAATAACTTCTTGGAAGTGACTAAATGCTAAAAATTTTGCTTCCTGTCAGGCTGGAGTCATAAAAAAATGCAAAAGCAACTGGTATGAGAGCCTAATCTGACACAGAGCTGTCAATATCCTTCCTTTGTAAGTAATACAGAAGCTTTCATTCACATCAGATCCGTTACAAAATTGAAAGAAAACTATAGCTATGAAGTCATGTGTTTTGAGGCATTTTTTCACCCTGAAATGGGACTATCATCCTGAAAATGTAACATTTGATGCAACCTTCTGCATGAAATTGGGAAGAACAGCTTCATATCTGAGGTAGGTAGTGTTCAGTCTTTGAAGGGATAATCACTGGGCTTGAGTGGGGGCTGGCTTTTAAAGTAAGAGAACCTAAAAAGTATGAGCTTCAGTGGCACTGTGTGACATCAGTTCATACTGGCTGAGCATCCTAAAGTTTTACACCTTAAATGCAACACGTTTTTCATGTTAATATTTTCTCAAAATGTATGCAAAATGATAAATAAATTTTGCTGTTTCAATTTATAATAAACTTCTAATATGTTAAAGTATTTTCTATGATGATAATAGTCTTATGCACAGGGAAAAATAAAATGTGAAAGCAGGTATTTAACAGTAGGTTTTAGGGAAAGTAGTTTAATTTTTATTTATATGTTTTTTAGGACATCACAAATTAATATTTAGATATTATTGTTTAATACAGTGCTTAACTATCAGGAAGTTAGGAAATTTATATTCTCTGGTGTGAAAATATATCCTCAGAACATGAACGATACTGTTAACATCTTAATTCTTCCCACAGGACTGAAATAATATTTTTTGGTCTCATAAGGGTAGCACATTGAGTGCAAAGTTACAGCTCTTACTTCAGGACCTCAACCAAAACTGAGCACTAATTAGCTCAAAGAGGAACCTTTTTGCCTGTAACACAATTAGTAACACCACAGGACTTATAAAATAATCCCCATTCTCAAGATTTTTAGTAAGATTAAGTTAGTATCCTAGTGGTTTATCAAAGCTTTAAATTATTTTTGGTACCTATTTAGAAGTAGTGTTATCCCTTTGATAAATAAGTAGTGATAACATAAGAGAACAGGGGGTAAATAACTTAAAATAAACGTGCATTTGTGTCTTTGATCACATTTGGGACATGATGGCTACATCTGTGTTTCTAAAGGCAGTGGATGTAGAGATGATGTCCAATGGCTTGTGCCCACATTGTTTAGTGTGTGCACACCCTCCATGGAGGCTTGGATGCTTTGTGGAGGCCTGTAGTTTCACTAGCTAAAACACTGCATGATCTTGTTTCTCTTCTGTCCCCATATTATAAACCCTCTGTCTTAGATATTATTTTTCATCTGCAAATGCCTGAAAGAATATAAGGACTGTGATGTTCACAATACTGGTATGCTACAGGATGAGACTAGAGAGACACCAAGTACACATTACAGTCTGTCATGATGTCATGGGGAATATTTGAGGATATAATGCCTCCTGGGGTAGAACTGGAAGATAATGTTAGGCAGAGTACAGAGGTTTGGCTTTGGGTAGGGGTCTCCAGGATCAAGTCTTGTTTAAACCAATTTTTGTCTCGAAAAGAAGTAATTGGTACACTGCAAAAAAGAATTAGGAGAAAACTAACAATTCTTCAGTGTAACCAATCTAAAGTCCAGCTCAATATAGCACCTCACATAATGTTTTAGTATAGGGGCACAACCAAAAAATCTTATTTCCAAAGCTATTGAGAAAACAATAATACATTCTAGATTTATTTGGACCTCAGACTTGCTCTCCCTCTTGGTATTTATTTGTTTTAAACAAAGAACTAAAAATTTAGTAGGATTCAGCCTGCTGGATTTCATAGATAACCAAAATGTTCTTGTCAACCTCAATCAGTAGCATTGCCCAGTAGTAATCAACAAGCCTGTAGAGAATATGTCAAGATCTTCTGCAGGTAGATGAACTTGAATTCAGAGAGAAAACTTCACTTGTTTCCCTGTCTTAGACGAATGACAAAATTTTTGAAAGTTTTACTGAATGGAATGAATCTGTTCACTCTAGTTTTTCCAGCTTTCTTTTGAAAAAGAATGTATTTAGAAAGGCAAACTCTGTGTTTTGAGAAAACAGGATGCAAGCTAGCAAAAAGCATAGCTCAGATCTGTTTGGAAACATCTGTGTAAATGTTTTCTTGGGCAGCTCTCTGTTCTGAATGTGCTTTGTGAGTATCTGTCTGTCTTCTGTGTCTGTCTGTCTTTGCATTGCCTGGATAACCTAAATACTCAGTCTGAGGTTTTAGGTAATTGTTTCCATTACCCTGCCATCTGAATGTGTTTGCTAACCACTGAGAGACATCCCTTTTGTCCTGTTCTGCGGGGGTTCAGATGTGGATTGACCTTGGCACGCAGTTGAACCCCTTATGGCTGCTCACTCACTCTGCTCTGCAGCAGGTTGGGAAGGGAATCAGAAGGTACCAGTGAGAAAACTCATCAGTTGAGACAAAGATAGTGTAGCAGGTAAAAATAAAAACTGCACACACAAGCAAAGCAAGATGAGGAAATCAGTCACCACTTTTTAATTTGTGATACTTTTTTTGGTTTGGTTTGGTTTGGTTAGGTTGGTTTGGTTTTGTGCAATGTTATTTGTTTGGTTTGGTGGCTTTTTATTTTGTAAGGTAGGATTGATTAATAATGTTTGGACTTCATTTACCTTTTAGTTATAAATCCCACATAACTGTAAATATTAATTATAGGATATATTGATTTGGATACACTGGAAAATGAAACATATAAAAACTCTTGTTTATTATTTCTAAGATTTTTCTATCTTTCCAATTTCAATTCTTGCTCATAATTAACCTGTTATAATTAATATTAACTTCTTTAGAACACTCCCAGTTTGCCATGATCATTTGAAAGGATCCTTTCTGTGATTATCAGATTTATTTTCCATTAATAACAAGTTGTTTCTTCCTATTAAATGCTAATGCAAAGAAAAGATTTGGGAAGCTATTATAATCTGGTAAGGTGTAAAGACTCTGTTATAGTCTTTCATTAGCCTGCTAATAACTCTACTTTGTCAAGTAGAACCTAGGTTTCTCTACTAGCAGAAACTAACAGATACATAGTGTCTCCTATAGGATCTTCGTAATGGAATGAGCTTCCCTTTCAATCACTCTAAAACCAGGTTTTACTGCTTTTAAAAGTCCTTATCAGCATCTTTTTTACTTCCTAAATCACTCAAGATAATACTCTACTATAAATAAATAATTTATAACTCCAAAGGAACATCTTCCAATTTGACTTTAAAAGATGCATTAAGTACAAGACACTTGTTTGCCAAGGCGAGTTTTATCTACATAAGTGCAAGAAACCCCTGTTAACTGTGTACCCTTGGGAACAACATACCACTCCAGACTACAGAGCAGTTCAGCAAAAACCGAAAACACTGTTTGCAGATTCTGCCTTACATAGTTTCAGATAATGACTCTTTCATAATTTTTAAATCATCCCCTGCCTTATTAATCATATATTCAGAAATAAACTCACATATGCCCACAGAAGTGAAATGGAACTAAACAGTGCCACAAAGCAATGCAAACACTCTCCCTAATTACTGCAAATAATACTCCCTAAAACAAAACCATTAAAATCTAGAGGTCCTAGACTTGTTCAACCCAATCTGTGGTGTATTTCATTTGGTGGAACAAACGCCCTTGTGAATGCAACATGGGTGCAATTAAATGAGTGCTGTGTGCTAGAATGAGCTCACTCAGGCAATTTGTAAAGGATAGAAATAGCCACTTAACAGTAGCACAATTATTTTTCATTTTGTTTCCAACTACTCATTCCTGATCCTCTAAGGAGTCCTGCAGATTACTTTCAAAAGATGAACCCACAGACTAAAATGCATAACTTGATGTTAAAAATAAAAGACTCAATAAAGACATTGGTTTAATGGCCTATACAATTTTCCAGCTAGCCTGTTCCTCTAATACTGGTGCTAAAGCCACTTTTCTACCTCTGCTTCATATGAGCTAGGAGCTACTCACCTTTCTGGTTTTGATCACATAATCAGTTCGATTAACATTATTTCATTTCACTTGGAGCAGTTAGTCTTTTTTTTTTTTTTTTTTTTTTTTTCCCCCGGGTCTGATGAACACTGAGGCACTCTTGAGTCCTAAATCTTGCCTTGCTGTTTTCCTCTGTGTTTGTTGTCCCAATAGAAGAGATTTATTCTTCCCACAAATGCTTTCACATTAAAGACAAAGTTTTTGATAAGAAAATGGGCAAGTAACAGCCAAAAATAACTGAAGGGTCCTATTATCACAGGGCTCAGACCTTTTCTTTCTGCTAAAGAAAAGAAAAGGTTTATTCTTGAGAGTCGGATTATTTTGGTGTGATTTCTTGCTTGACCTAATCAGAATGCCCAGTGGCAAGCACTGTCTGCTGAGGCAGTAAGTTAAACAGCTGAAACCTTCACTGTCTGGCAGTATTCTATCCTCCGTAGGGGCTTCTGGTTTTACAGGCCTGGAGGGTGGTTCCAGCACTTGAAAAAGAGTTCAATAGAATCTTTGGAGGGAACAAGTTAATGACCAAAGATCTTAATGGTCTACAAAAATTGATGAGTGTAAATTTGAGCTCTATGAGACTTATCTGAGAGAAACTGATGAAAAGATGCTATGTGAAGGTAGCTGTTCCAGAGAAAACATCCATTAGGCATTGCGGTATGTTAGAACTTGAAGAGGAAAGCAAGGCTGTAAAATCACGAACAGTGTTCCTCAGCATGCAGCCAAGAATAAGAAATATTTATGGACTGCTTATGTAGCTTTAGATCAGACAATGCTGAAGTGCATTTTTCAAATGGTTGCTGGAGGTGAGTTTGTCCCAGTGGAAATTTCAGCCCAACAATGTTAATAATTTCTGTGTGTTCCAGCTGCAGTGTCCTTCCTGATGAGGTACTGAAAGATGGCAAGGAATCTATATCCCTGTATTGAGTTTGCTTCTTACAGAAGCCACCCCTGTAGCCTTCCCTTGCTACCAAAACTTGGCCATGCAAACCCAATACAATGCCTACAGACGCCATCCGAAAATGACTTTATTTCATTATTGTCAATAGAAAAAAAAGAAAGGCGAGTGTGAAAGTTGCTACTATGTCTCCCTTGCTAAAACTATTGTTACAGTGCTAACCCAAATTGTGGTAGTTCATCTAACTGAGCAGGTAAAACATCATCTACTTATTCCCTTTGCAAGGAATGTTTAGTCACATATTTAAATCTTCTGCTTTGAACTGTAGAGTGTAAAATAAGGTTGTTCTTCCTAAAGCATTCCTAATTCTCATTGGTTTAGCTGTGCCGACTCTTTACATGCTGTCTTGAGGTGACTGTATTGTTTCCCCACGATATTGTATTCCCATTGCCAGCTGTCATCGTCAGCAGAGCTTTCGGTACAGAGTTAAGTTTCTACGTGAGAGAAGTGGACCTTTTCTCAGTGGACTGTTTAAAAACAAGGTGACTCCCCCAGGATTCCTTCTTCCCAGCTGCAGTGGACAGGGTCAGCTGTCCTAGAGAGAAGGAGAGGTTGTTTTTTTTTTTTCCCCGCCTGTCTTTTCAGCCAGTTTTTTTTCCTCTTTTTGCCTTTTCCTCTGTTTCCTTGGACCTATATTGTCTCCTGGGACTAAGTGCTGATTTTTCCCAAGATGACTGGTGTACGCACCTCCAGGCCTGGGGAGGCCTGGTGGTGGAGCTTGTGCCAAGACCCCAGCCTCGAGAACCATCCAACGGAAGGGACCCTGGGACTTTCTACTGGGTGGGGGTGGGGGGGTAGATAAACCCCTTTTTGGGGGTTTATCATTGGACATTATTCATTTGCGGAGTTTTCTTGGTTTCTATTTTTGTTTTCTATCTTTGTTGTGTCTGCAAGCATATTGTGTGAATAAACGGGTTTTTTTTCACTTTCTTCTAAGACATTTCTTTCAGAACCTGGTAGGGGAGGGGTTGGTGAAGGCTGCCTTCTGTTTGGAAGGGGTTTTCTCCTAAATTTGTCTCAAACTAGGACAAATAATTGGCACCCAGTGTGGGGCTGGAGAAAGTGAAAAAACTGTACTAATTAATTACATTTTGGTTTCAATTGTTTTGTTTTGGGGTACAGCAGTCACTATGCTGATTGATGTGATAATGTCTTTCTGGTTCCCAGGCATTTTTGAGGTTCTTATGTCTTTGTGGTTTTTGGGCTTGTTTGTCTGTCCACAGAAAACACCACTTTTGTCCCTGGTATGTAGCTTTTGCAGAGCAGGGGCACGAATCCAATTTATTTGTTTAGGTGTGGTGATACTGATTTACAAGCAGTTAAGTGAAACACTGGGAGGTGTTCAAAATGTGTATTGTCTGCTATTTCTCCACTCTAGTCTGGATGATTTGTTTTGGGGATTTGTTGGCAACTACACCTGGTTTGTTAGAGAAGAAGCAGGGGATCATGTTTCCCAGCCTTTCATCTCATTCCCTTTTAAATTTGGTATGTCACCTTTTGAGGATTTTAATTTTCCCCTGAACGTTAAGGAGACTATCTTGATGTTGTTTCTCGTTTCCTATTCCGTGGGTTTATTTTACATGGTTTACAGCTTCTCTAGAATCAGGGCTGAGATGTCCAGAGGGGCTGATAAGACACCCGACCCAGATGTGGGAGAGTCAGAGTGGTGTGGAGAATAGGAAGAGATGGGGCAAACCCTAAAGGAATTCTCTGAACCAACAGACTGGAATTTTCCCCCTGAGCAAATTCAAAACCCAGCTGAGGTAGGGAAATCTTTGAAAGTGAGGTGCAATGACAAGCCTAATGAGAAAAAGCTTGTTGCTCTATGCTGGGCCCTGGCATATGCTTATCATACAGCACTAGATGCTTATCACACTGTGCTAAATATTGTAAGGCAGGGAGATAAACCAGCAGACGCCTTAGTCACTCAGGTTGCAGCCAAACCAGACGAGGAGCCTAAGCCAATGGCTGTTGTTCCTGCCACGAGAAGTGAACAAAAGGCCAAAGCCAAGACTGACCTCCCAGTGAAGGATGACGATGATGATGGTGCAGGGCCCTCACAGTCAGCAGACAAACAAGCAATCATTACTGAGCCCCTGTCCCTGAAGGACCTTTGTGGCCCAAGAAAGGATCACACCCGATGATCTGGTGAATCCACAATAAGTTGGTTGGTCTGTGTTTGAGACACTTCAGGCCACGGTACAATTCTGGATGGTAATGAAGCGAGGCATTTGGGGTCCCTGCCACATGAGCCAGCTATTGACCAAGAGGCGATGAGGATAACCTCCATCAGTATCTGGTTATGGCTCTTGGCAAGTGTGGCAGGAAGATACCAGTCCAAAGACAATCTCTACGTGCAGCAAACCCAGTGGAAGAACTTAGAACAAATGGTTCAGTGCTTGAGAGAACTGGGGGTGGTAGAGCTTACCTTCTCAGAAGATATAACATGTAATAGGGATCCAGACTTGGTAGAAGTTACACCAGCAGTATAGCTAAGAGTCATACAACTTGGGCCAAAGGAGTATGCTCCTCCTTTAGCAACAATGAAGCCAGAGAACAGGAATGAGACTGTGCATGATATGACGAGGAAGCTTCAAGCATATGCAGATGCCGTGGAGGCCCCAACACATGCAAGAATCTCATCTATGGAAACACATCTGCAGAAAGTGGAAGATAGAGGAGGATCACCAGAAACTCAGTAAGGAGATAAAAGAGGGTTTTCACCAAATCTCAGTGGTACAAACTAAAGACACTGTTACCAGTCGCAGATGTCCCCTAGTTAGAGGGAGCAGATATATTGTTTATCAGAGAAATGCTGTTATGACAGTATTTGAGATATTATTGTAGGCAGAGCCTTTTTCTTCCCTTTCTGTGAAAGAGAAAAAGCTGTAGTGAACTGAATGTTTTACTGTTGCTGCACTTTTAGGAGTCTTTTTTTGCTAAAGACACCAATATGAAGGTATACAAAGCAGAAAGGGGAAAAAGTAAATGCAGAAAATTATTTCTGTCTTCCTGGTGTTGAACTGTACTGGCAGCTTTCCTTCTGCAGATTTAGAATCTCACATCCTGTTCTTTGCCTTGTTGGCAAGATCAAACCTGGAACGAGACTGTTAAAGACATTGTTTACAGGTGCCTCTCTGGTCACAATCTCACAGCAATGCTGGAAAATACACAGTTAGAGATATCTAAACTAGGTAATTGTTAAAAAAGGAGAAATATCAAGGACGGAATGTAAACAGAAAATAAACGAGTTTCACTGCACTTAATTGTCACTTGTAGATAGGTAAATTTACCTGGATAATTTTCTGTCTTTCACTCGTTTTTTTTTTTAAATTTTTGCTTGTTTGTTGTTTTTTTGGGGGGAATTTCTTGCTTTGGTTTTTTGGGTTTTGTTTTGGTTTTGGGTTGTGGTGTTTTTTTTGGGGGGGGGTTTGTTTTGTTTTGTTTTTTTGTTAGTTCATGTCTAAGAATTAGAACACTGGCCTAATGAAGTCATAATGGATTTGAAGAGATAACATTCATAGCTGTCATGATAAAAAAGCTTCTTTAGGGCCAGTTATCCTCTGTCATAATTATAAATTAAGGCCTCTAGCAAAGCATTTTAAGGGAATTTTCCTATTCAGTTTGGTTTTCTATAGCTTATTTTGTTAGTTTCATTTTAAGCAGCACTTTAAGCACTATTAAGGGGGTTTGGTAATCTCTGTGCCCATTTATCTAATTTTTAAAATGTGATTGAAACATGGTTGTTGAAAAAAACAAGGAAATCTTTTTTTTTCGTTTAGTCCAGCCTCTGTGTCTGTAACTGTCACTGTCTTTCGTAAGTAATTTCCATGGAAGTTTAAACTGACCAGTTTGCATATTTATAAATAAAATTTGTTGAGCATGAGTGATCCCAATTAACTTTCATCAGTTCTTTTTTTTTTTTTTTCCCCAGGTGAAGCTATTTGCAAATTCAAATTCTTTCCCTGGTAACAAGGTAACATCCATAGTGCAGAAGAGAGTAAGGGGAGTGTTCTGGAAACAGTTGCTCAGCACAGCCTCTGGAAAGGGAAATCCCTCCACAAAGAGCTGCTGGAATTCTCTGAAGATACCTCTAAGTACAGGAAGAAAGGACAATCAATGGACATATTTTTTTATTTTACTGAAAATTATGAAGAATGGATAAAGTGAATGCAGACCTGTTATTTGTAAAATCTATTAATAATTAATCTGTTGGGAATCAGGGACACTTTGAAACAATAAGAGATCAGTCTTGGCTAAATAAAAGGAAGCTCACGTTAAATAAAAATATACACTAGAATCTTGTTTATTTCTGTTATTTCTAAATTGTAAATAGTCCTGGGTTTGGTTTTTTCCCGCATCCTACCTGTATAAAGAATTTGCAAGTCTAGGCAAGTCTACTTGGCAGCAAATGTTCAGTCATGCTTGTAATGATAGTTCTAATCACAATTCATGAGGTATCAGGCATTCAGGTATGTTTCATACAACAAGGAAATATACTGAAAATAAGTAAAAATAAATTAAATGGAGTCTAGTATGCTAAAGGTTGAAGAAATGAATAGACTTGGGGTCATTTCCCTTCTATTCACAGCAGAGTTATTAGAGGATACTCACATGGAGCTTTGAGAGAAAGCCCATCTGGGGAGCAGAGGAATAGAAAAAGTTGAAGCAGGCACCTTTGATGCCATGTAACAGATTTTTCTATATTCTGACTTTGTTTATGCCAACATTACTTCCTCTTCCTGGCCCTGGATACTTTATTAGGCATTAATAAGTAAGAAACTAATGGTTGTGGAGATTACACTGCTTGTGTACTGTGCTTCTTTCACCTTTCTGTCATGCATTTTTTAAGATTATCAACTATTAGAGGTGAGGAGACTGTACTGTGGTTAGTGTTCAGTATGGTATGCTCTCACTCGTGTCTGGTCTATGGGTAAGAAGTATGGTGGATTCTTAAAAATTCATGTTTGGCTTCCCCAATTGCTTTTAAAAATTGCACACTTAGAAAGACAATAGCAGTTTAGTCTCTGAACATCAGATACATAATGAAAATTCGTGAGTTTACTAAATGCACAAGTATACATGCTCTTGAGGAAGATAGGAGCAATTTCCCTCTCTGTCTGAGACATTTAACTTCATATTTTGTGCTGGAGCTACTTCTGTTTCCCTCTACCAGTACTGCAGCAAGGTACAGATGGATAGTTTGAAAGTCACATACACACAGGGATGGAAAAGTATTTTAATGCCTGCAGAATCCTCCTTCTGTTCCTCATTCTGTACTGATGACAGGAAAAATTATGTTTTAGTTCTAGTCTTGCAGACTATCTGCTTGGTCCAATGCTTTTCCTGCTGGAGCTCCTTCAGGCCTTTTAAATAGTGTTCTTAGGAGCAGAGAGAACGAACTTTAGGAGCTACTTGAGGAGCACAGTGTTTCAAATCTGATAAAAATTTGGTTTTTTAGTTAGTTTTTTGGTACAATGCTGTTAGAAACATTTGTGCCTTCTCAAGTTTGATATGTTTTATTTAGCATCTTAAAAAAGGTACTACGCTGACAGTCAATAGATTTGCTTAATCATTACATGAAATGACAATTCTTTATGTTTTTTTCTTGCTTCCAAAAAGAGGATGGTCCTCTTATTTTTTCTTTTTAATGGTACACGGCATTTCCCTTTTTCTTTTTTCTTTAACAAAATGTCTGTATGAATGTGTTTTTCTTTAATGTTTGAGTCACGTGCACTAAGGCACAACAAAAAAATAGCAACAAAATAGCAACAAAAATATATACTTTAATGTAAAGCTGTGTTTTGGTTGAAGAGTACAATCCTTTTGTGATGATAGTACTTAGATTCCTAGAAATGCATCAAAGTAATTTAAAAATAGCACATCTGTACTTGCTTGATATAAAATAATATCTTCTAAATAACATGAAATCTTTCAGGGAGATATTGCCCTAGTATCTATAAAAGCAGTGGATTGGAAAATATTTTTCTTGACTCTATTAAGTACACAAAAGTGAAATATGAAACAATAACCTTATTTCACAAAAAAAAAAAATAGAAAGGTTAGGGATATGCACAGGTATTGAGCTGCTAATTACAGAATATGTCAAAAACACCCACCAGTTTCACCTCTTCATTTTTCTAATTTGCTTCACCTAAAATAGCAAAACCAGACAAACTTATTCCTGGTACAATAAGACTAAATTCCATAGTAAAATCAGAAAGAATTAGTTTTGCTTTGTATTAATAGACTTACCCCCAAAAATCTTTTCTGAAGGAAAAATATAACCAACTTCATGCTGTATTAGGAGTACAATACATTCTTTCTAAATCTTCAAACAAAAATATGTCTTAGATATTTCTAAACATTTTTAGCTGTTTTTCTTCTTCCTTTTTTATGTGTAACTTTCATCACTGAAACATATTCAGAGGGAAAACTCTTCCAACATGTCACAGAGTCAAAATACTTTTCAAAATGTTGCATTTAACTAACAGCTTTGGGGTACTGTATAAAGAACAGTTTAATACTTACTCTCCTGTATGTATATAGGAGCTAGTATCCAGCATCTGGCTAAGCTCTGTTAGACCATAGACTTTTGTCTGAAGAAGAATTGTAGAAAATTCCACATTTGAAGTAGGAGTAGTTATCTATGTAGATACTGTGGTATTATGAAAAAAAATCTTATAGACAAAACGACTCAGTTTTAAAAAAAAATAGAGATAACATATTTAATTGGAAGATTTTTTCCTGGGACAGGACAAAACACCCCAAAAATATCTTTTTTTATGAGTAAAAATATTTATTTGCTATAGAACTGAAATTCTCTTAGAATAATCATCAGAAGTGTCTTCTGAGGCCAGTGGGCAAAACATATTCTGTCAAGACACTGACAACGTATTCTGTGTCAGTCTTAACTTTCATTGATTTATGAGAATGAGAAGGCTGTCTCAAAACTAGACATATGTCTGCTGGAAAATTAGTTTCTATCAAAATATGCTAACAGGCACATCAAAAATAAAATTCTAGCAGGCTTGGGGGAGGAGATACTAGAAAATGTAGTGATCCTCTATTATCTTTGTCTGTCTTTTAGTCAAAAGGGTTAAATTTATCCTACCTAGCTGAAGGCAATAAACGAGGACCTAACTGCTGAAATTTCATTGGAGTCACTGAAGAGATACAGCCATCTTAGAGAGACTGAATCACATCTGAAGACAACTCAGTTTTAGGGGGTTTTCTGGAAATATCTGCCACTTTTAGATGAACTGCAGGGAGATTCATGGCTTATCTGGATTCAACAACAGAGTTGTCATGGTCCAGTTCTTAAAATTATTTAGAAATGCCTCTGCCCAAAATAAAGTGCAAATGAGATCATATTCCAATGTCAATAATAAGGATTTTATTTACTAGTAAATATGAGAAAGAGAGAAAAAGGAAAAGAAAGAAATTGAAAAGAGGTGAGGGGACAGAAAGATAGTGACAAAGACAGATTAAAGAAAATATCACCACTCCATGGATCCCAATGATGTTTCATTGATCCTCTCCATCTGGTCTTCTGGATGGTGAGGATCCCTTGAGAAACATAGAATCCAATGGATTAGTATATGTTCAGGCCAGGTGGGAATGACCAGGTACCTCCCCGGAGGGGGGCAAGTTTGCCATTGTCTCTTGCAGCAGACCCTGGATCTGTTGTATCACTTTGCATCACGTGCAGTCTGTGGTGCAAGGCCTCAGGAATTACTCTGGGCAGCACTTCGGGGGTTCTGTGGTGGATTATGACACCCACTCAGCTGCCTCTCATGTGAATGTCTCGTGGATGTAGTCCTCTCAGAGTTGGGGGTTCCACAGCTGAGTCAGTTTGTGTAAGGAGGATGGGCATTCACTGTCTCTGACCAGAGGTTACACCACACACCCGAAACCTCTTCCTCCCCTTTTGGCTGAGGGGTAAATCTGTGCAAGCCTGCTCTCAGCAAATGGATCTGTGGGCTGTGGCCTCCCCCACCCAGAACCCAGCCAGGGATGATTCTCAGCACCACTGCTAGATTTGGTTTTCTTGTTGATACATTCTCTTCCCTCAGCCCTGTTTACTTCTCCCTAGACCTGAGATGATTGAACAATAGTGTTCCCTTTATCTAATCTAGGTAGCTTAACTCACAGTCCAAGCTTCCAGTCAGGCATCTTCAGGGAGGAGTGAGCTTCAGTGGTCATAGTTTCTTTAAGGTTTTTTGTTATAAGGGCAAAACTTCATAACGATGTTTAATGCATGAACCATTTCAGTCTCTGACAAGGATGAGTCTTTTTTATCCCTGCATATTCAGACATACTTTCAACGGCGCATCAGTTCTCATTTAGGTTCCCCTTCAGAATCCCTGTAGCATAATGGAGGGAGAATCCTGGCTTCATGGGAGAAGAAAAGTCATGTGACCATGCTGATAGCACTCTGTTCAGGGGAATTTGTGTCCCGGAGTGTGAACTTGGGTACACCCTGTGCTGATCTCAGCTGAAATGTGAAGTACTAGCTGTGGTTTGGCCTTTTGATTATCCACCACTGACTACGCAGAAAACAGGACTAGATCATGCAAATTCAATAGATTTTAAGATTCACTGAAAAGAGTTACAGTTTTGAAGTACTGTATCAGCTGACTCATTGTACATGAACTTAGAAAATAGTAACTGGAAAGCAATCTGCCCCTCTGGACTGAAGATACAAGGGTCATTGATTCCTTTGCCTAATTAGAGTTGTCTGGTGATGCTGGAGATGGATAACTTGCAGTACCTATCCTGGTTGCCGCTAGTCCAGATCTGGGGGCCCAGCTCTGGACCTTGGTCCTTTGTCTTATCTGATTTCTATATCTTGTATACCCTAAAGCACATCAGATGTGATGACATGCCATTGCTTATATTTATGCAATACAATTGTGCCCAAGTGGCTGGTCTGCTGAATATTTTTACAATAATTGCGTTTGACTATAATTGAATCTTAAACACCCATCTCACCTCTAGCTGAATGTTGAATACAATTTGTTGTACTGGATAAAAGGTAAATAATTTTGTGTCAACTAATTATGTGTGTAAGTAAGTGTTGGTAGACAGTCTGTTGACAGACAACTTGGGCAAACTGAATTTTCTTATACCTGGCCTGTTTGAATAGAAGCAAAGATTAGAAGTGGATACTTGGAAACAAAGGCTGGGATTGATAATACAGCAAGATTTAAAAAAGATCCAGAATATTATATATGCATTTATACTGGAAAAAAATTTCTATTAGTAAAAATCAATGTTAATGGAAAGATTTTTTCATTTTTTTTAATCCCAATTGTTAAAAATTAGAATTACAACAGGTCTTCATAACAATATAGTTGGACTATAATGTTGAGATTTATAATTAAGACATTTTAATTCAGCTTGTTTCATTTAAAAGAATTCATGGACAATAACAGCTTTATTTTAATGATGAAAAAACAGACATATTTTAGCAATATTTGTAAAGACATTAATACTGCAGCCTTTCTTTTGTTTTTCAGTATACTTGAAGAAATTTTTAAGGGACTCCTCAGTTTCATACTAGAGGGAAATAAACCCTTGACAATAAACTCCAAATCTTCACTATTTTTAGTCTAATTTATTTTTTTATGAATTCAAATGATGTGTGAAATAGAATACAGACTGTCTTGAGTAGGTGAAGCTATGAATTATGATGAGGCAAGGAGAAAAAGCAAGCAGCTTCCAAAGAATTTTCGGGGAAATATCTGAAATATCAGTCTATTTAACTCTCCATCCTTGCAAATTCAGGACTGGACTTTGAATAGACCGAGATTTGTAGATTCCAAGAAGCTGTGGGGAGAAGTGAAGCTTAATGGTCTGATAAAAGTTCACACTGTAACTATTCCAAACTTCTGCGTTGTTAGTCATCCTTACTCTTTTAAAATACTTTTTATGGAAGAAGCCCTCTATAAATGCACAGGAATCCATACAGATGATGGGTTCTGCCTCCATGGAAGAGTTCACAAACGAGGGTCACTGATGTTTGTGACAGTTTACTGGAACACTGCTATTAACTAAATCAATATTCACTGCTCATTAATACAATTTGCACCTCTAAAACAATTGTTTTTCTCTGGGAATATTGATTTGTGATCACTCGACCCCTCGTTTTTTCTGCTTTTCTTTATGATAGGAATATTAGTATCTCTCACTTAACCCATTGTTTTGTAGTTAGAAAAGCACAAATACAGTGAAAGATACATGGCTTGGAGGGTACAAGATGCATGCTATCACCTTATTCCACTCAGTCAGGAGTGCCCTATAATACTGCTGGTTACAAACAGGAATCTCAGTTCCCCTGAAAATTGTTGGTGGAAACACTTCTGCAATTTTATAGATCAAATATCTTTCATTAGAAGATGAAACAGCAGTTTACATTCCAAGCATTTTATATTGTTGGTAGAGTTGTCATCCCTGGGTTGTTGTAAACATCCATTACTGAGGATAATGGACAAGTTATACACATTCTGTTTAGTTACAGGTACGATGTGCAATTTAAACCAGCTTTTGCACAAGAGAAGGAGAAGGAATGAATCAATCATAATAGTGGTATCAAAGAATTGTCAAGGGTTTTATGAAAAAACAAGCCCGTGTTGCATAGGGGTATAATCCTTGTGTAGTGTCCATACCCTAACAAGCTTTAAACTTCCAAGATGTAAAAGGAAAAAAAAAAAAGTCACTGCTATAATAATTTCTGCTACTATATACACACATATATGTATATATACACACACATATACATATATATCTAACAAATGCTAGAATGTTAGAATGTGGGAATGGATTATGAGCTCTCTATTAGAAAGCAACACAATACAGCCTGTGTCTTCCAGTAAAACCAGGTTCAACTTCACTGGATGTATCTGCCAAAAGCTGTCATAGGGTAAGGTGTAAGGAAGAGAAATGTGCATGTTGGGCCTCTCTCGCAGCTTCCTTGAGCTCTGTGAGATATACAGTTTTTTACAAGCCTGTTTAAAAAGGGCTGATTTTGGACATGTTCTCAGGGAGAAAGAAGGTTTACAAGTACCCCTCATAGGGAGAGCAATATAGGCCCATTTGGAAAAAGTGAAGAAAGCTGGCAAAAGCCTGTTTCTTGAGGGATACATTCTGGATGGACACACAGAGCCTAAACTGCGGTTTGCTCTGAGGCTTGCACAATTATTTAGTGATGATATAAGCAACATCATGAGAAAAACAGGACAGCAATGATATGAATATTAGTATTTTGCTTGTTGGCTTTGCCACTGTTTTTTTTTAGGTTTTGGGTCATATTGTTTGTTTTGGGGTTTTCTTGGCTGTTTACTTCTGAACTGTCATAGGATAAATATTGTTGCCTTCTCTCTTTCTTATTGGAACAATGTGGTTGACATGACCTGTAAGAAAAACTTAGGCTGCCTTTAATGAAAGAGGATAAGAAGGATGACCTTAATGTACAATAATAGAAAGTGATGACATCTCTTTTATTTTCAAGACCGCATATGCTGTTGAATAATGAGAACTTTATGAATCTGCTTGCTTTATATATATCTCTGTGCTGTAAATAATGCAAGTGTATTGGAATCATATAATCCTATTTCTTCTAATCTCAAGGACTTGAGCACTGGTGTGCTTTTGTTTTCTCTAGTCAAAATGAATTTGACTACTCCTATGTGTTTTTTTATCATGGTAGATAAAGGTGTATTTATACTGAAGAATAAATCAATCTGGGATTTGTGTGTCTATGGGATAAATGCTCTGGGTTTGCATTAAAAATATTCAGCATAATGGTTTTGTTATCACTGCTGACATGCTGAGGAATCTTTTGGAAGTTCCAGTCTTCTAAAGTTTTTTGCCTAAGTAACATGAGATATGTTTATAAAAATGTTGCTCAGTTTTCAAAATTTTTGGTAAAGCTGGAAAGAAACACTATCCAAATAATTGAAGGTGAACTTTCCCTTTGACTGGAGCTGAGACAACGACTGGATAGATAAATCACCATTCTCTGTCACATATGCATATGTGACTGAGGGTAGATTTTTCATCCTTACATTAGAGCCTAATCACTCTGAAGACAAGGTCTAAACACCTTTAAAACCTTTCTCAGAGGTAAATATCTTTAACATACTGTTGAACAGAGACAAGTTGTAAGGCTCCCATTAGCCTTATTGACTGTTATAGCTAAATTCCCACAAGTTACTTAGAAAACTTACTCTGTAAAACAATTATTTTAGGTTGCCTAACAATGAGAAGAACTACTCACCAAGGAATCCTACAAACATAATAAGGATTGGAGGATTAATTTACTTGTCTTCTTGAACCAATAAATTGTCTCCTATTTGCACATGCTCTGATTTGCTATACAGTCATTCTTTCACTCATTCTTTTTCTCTGAATTATTAAGCATTTTTCTTCCAACATTCAAATACCCAATTATAATGTTAAATTAATTTAAAGAAATTTTATGCATCTATTTATTTCTGTTTAAAGCTTCCCTTTGAAAAACAAAACGAACCTGTCCCAAAAACAGGTCAATTACAAAAAACTCCATAGTTCTGTTTCTGCAAGATACTGAGTTTCCACACAAGCTTCCTGCTAACCATCCTTAACTGAAATTTTTGCTTATACTTTGCTAAGCTGCTGCCGGGAAAAAAAAAAAAAATTGGAAGCCTGGAAGATGCTTATGACCTTACCAGTTCATGCCCATAACTCAAAAATTTTCCATGGATACCTGGGCGCCTCTCTGTTCACAACTCACCAGAAGTAGAAATCCTCTGTTGGAAAGCCAATCCCACATAAAAGAATTGACCTACTTTAAATTCCAAAACCACCAGAAAAATCAACTTTCCTTTCATGTAAATACTTCCACTTTACCAGTTATCATAGCTTTCATCTGTTTAAGAGTTTGTATTAATGTACTTATCTGTTTATTCACAGATTTAATTCAATATGATTTTCTCCTTTGTTAACTCCCTGAAATTCTAGGAGTTAATTTGCTATATATTGCTGTGAATATGGAGCAAAGTATTTTACTATCTATTTTGTCAGACTTAAACCGATGCATGAATATACTTAGAAGCTGCTTAAAAGCTCTTTCTTTTAAAACAACTATAATTCCATTAATCTCTCTCAAACATTTACCTTACTTTGATTTTTCAAGCAAAAACTTACCTCAATGTTGTTTCTGAGACTTCTAGCAAAATATTTTACTGCTTTTCTGTTGATATCATTTTTCTAGGGCATGCATTCCTGTTTGGAGAAGCAAATAACAATTGCAGGTTCAATGACACCTGAAACTTGCAGTCTTCGCTCAGATCTATTTATTTAAAAAAATAAACCCCTTCTATTGCAGTTGTGCTTGGTGGCCTAGTTTCATCACAAAGGGTAAAAACATGGCTTCAGCATTCTTTAAATGAAAATGTATTCCTTAGCAAAAATGAAAGAATCTGGAGACCAATAGTGCAATATTGTTTAGAAATGAAAGGATTTTACTTAAGCAGAACTGGAATAATTACATTTTTTATTAATTTTTCTTAATCAGGTTAGCATGCCGTTTCAGCCACTAATGAATGACACCCCTATTTAAAAATATGTAATGTAATGAAGTCGGCTAAGCTATGATTATGACAATAGTACTGTGACTGATAAACTGAACCTACTCTTTGATTAGTAACCACGTTAAAAGATCTTCTCAGTGTTTCTTGGTCATAAATTTTTCCCAAATGTTAACAGATTTCAATATAGCTTAGCTTATATGTTATGTCAGCTTAGCTTATATTATATATTATGTCAGAGGGGGAATTTCAGTGACAAGAATGAAAAAGTTTCACTGATGAAAACAGGAGGGAGAGTGTTTGTAGCAGCGTGCTTGGCAGCAGCTGCTGCTTTTGAGCTTCAGGTTTTGGTGGGAAGAAAGCCCAGGCAAAGCCGTCAGCCTTCTTCTTCCAATATCTGAACTCTCTGCCTGAGCTGTGGTAAAATCCCATATTGCCTTTGTGTTACCTGTACCCATATCTCAGATGCCATATATGGCTATGCCCTGGAAAGCTCTTCTCCACTGGTCACTTTGAACTATGCCATTTCCCATTGGGTGTTTCCTGATCCCATCTCTCTTTAAAAGAGCCCTGCAGGGCTTCTTCCTGGCTCTTTCTTCTGGGTTACTCAGCCATCTGGATAACTCTGGACCCTCACGAAGCAACACTGGATTCACAATAAATGGCTGTTATCCTGGAGAAGGGCCCTCTGTCTAGCCTTTTATTCTTGTCTGCGCTACACACACCACACAAGAGAAACTCTTGTCCTAGAGGAGCCAGCAGAAACAGGTTATCTGCGGTAGCTAGAACTCTGTCCTTTGGGAGAGTTATACAACTCATCCCGGCAGGGATCTCGCACGCATAAAAATGCTGTCGTGACCTCGAGAGCATTTCAGGCATTAGCACTTTTAAATGTTGATAAAAATAAGTATATAATCCTTAAAAGTTTGTTTTAACTTCATGAAAACACAGTTGATGATGAACTTTACAGTAATAGGGTTTAAGTTCCCTCTTCATTAAACATATCTGTATGCACTTTAAACACACTATTTTTATGTTGATTTTATTCTTTATTACTAGTCTTGTTGTTCTTTTAGACAGCAAAGGAAACTACTTTCAAATAATCAGAAATATTGAGTCACTGACACCTTAGAGTATTTTAAAGACGAAATTGAATACAGCAGTGAATATCTAACTGGATAATTTTAATGTATAAAGAAACAGTTTCATGCCATTCACTGTGCAGAGTTGCAGATTTGAGGTAAAAAAGATATTTTTCTTTACTTTTAAGGCTTGTGCGTGCTTTGGAAAAGTCTGGATGGGTTCTTTGGAATAATTTGCAACAAACTTAGAAATCACTTCATCCTTTTTTACTATAACACTCATGTTGTGTGCTTGATGCACAAATAGAATAAAAAAAAGCAGAAACTCTTGTCCGTTCAGCCCCAGCAAGCTGCAACTTAAATCAGGAAAGACTGGCTGATGGGTAAGAAAAAGTTACTTTAAACAA
The DNA here is from genome assembly GCA_013398175.1 of Climacteris rufus. NCBI lineage: Eukaryota > Metazoa > Chordata > Aves > Passeriformes > Climacteridae > Climacteris > Climacteris rufus. Next base: position 179,047 of record VZRZ01002770.1, on the reverse strand, counting down.
CCTTTTTGCACTTCTGCAGTCTGTTAAACTCCTGAAGGATAGAACATTTCTTATCATAACATCTAATGTAATATGGTCAAAGCTGTTACACAACTTATGGAGACTTTTTGTAGTTCTGCTGTTGATACTCTAACTATAGCACTTGAGACTTCTTCCTGGTAAGAGGGCAACTCCAGTGATTTGGAACATTTGCCAAGTTTCAATTTTCAAGTCAGACGGACTTAGACCTTTTTGAATATGCAAACAAAAGCTGTGCTGTGGCTTGAGCACTGTTCTGTTCTGTGTATCCACTGCTGGCATGTCCCTGGCCCAGTGCTGACTGGTGCTGACCAGTACTAGCTGGGGCTGTCTCCAGGAGCATATGGTTAGGGGGTGCTGAGGACCAGTAGCCTTTGTGTGTACAGAGACCTTGTTTGAGTAAATCAGAGGATTTAGCTGTACAAATACCTGCTGATCACATATGTAATTTTTCCTCACAGTCTGCAAATTAGGTGTCTATTTTTATTTACTAGTACAGAGACAGCAAGAAGATCAGACAGAAATCAGTTGAGCTACAGTTTAGAAATATTACCATTTTTGTACAATGCTTCCCCTGAAAGAAAAATATTTTAAAAATCCAGCTTCTGAAATAGTATTAATCTTGCCTGTGGTATTACCAAAAAAACCCACAAGAAACTGTGAGGAAAAGGTCTTGAAGAGGTTATCGACTTTAGGCAAGATCAACTATATCATACCTTACAGTTGACTATTTAACTGACTGAAATCTTTCTAATAAATCTACAAGATCTCTGGGCACCACATTCTAGTATTATACCATCCTAACTTGAGCAAAGTTTTTGCCAGCGTCGAAAGTGCATCTGTCTAGTTTCAGGTTTAGGTTAATTATCTATCTATCTATCTATCTATCTATCTATCTATCTATCTATCCATCTATCTATCCATCTATCTATCCAGCTATCTATCCAGCTATCCATCTATCCATCTATCCATCTATCCATCTATCCATCTATCCATCTATCCATCTATCTACCTCTCTACCTACCTACCTATGTATCTATCTATTATAAATACATCTTCCTTCAGTCTTTCCTTCTCTAAACAGCGCTCCTTCAGCCATTTCTAATAGGCAAAATTTTCAAGATAATTTTTGTTGCTATATGATGGTGTCTGTCCATCTGTTTTACATCTTCCCTTAAATACTGTGCAAGCTTGTCCAGTTTTATAGCTCAGGAATGACATGCATGGAAGACGACTACCAAGTCTCATAGATGATGCTACAGCCATACAATCTCATCTGGTATTATTCAGGTTGTCATTTACTGTAACCCTAACTCAGTAATTCATGTTCAAATCTAGACAGTTGTTCCCCAACTTACATTTGTGTATTTATCTGATGCTGTGTTCAGCACAGCAAATATCAGCCACTTAATTTTCTAAAGTCTTAGTTTTCTCTACTATTAAGTGCAAAACCATTATTAATATTTCCCTGTAGTGTTGTGTTAAAAAGGTGGTAATGTCCAGATGCCACTGTAGCATGCTCAGAAGGCAAATATCTCTTTATCTGCATTTTAAAACATTTTTTGAGTAAAACAGAAGACTGTCTTTTGCCAAATGGTACTATTTCTGAAAACTATGTGATTGGATTATTATTAAGTATAATGCATAATATTTAAAAGCTGTGATAATTGCCCTGTTCCTGGAGGAATTATAAGTAAATATTCATACTATGTGTAAATATAATATCTTAAATATTGTGCCTTTCATTTCTGTTGTTGTCATGGTTTTCAGACTTGTGAACATAAAGCAAGTTGCTTACTCTTACTGCAATAAATAAGATAAACATTTTAAACATGTTTACTGTTTTGATAACATTAACTTATGAATGTTGCTAAATGTGTAGAATACTACTGTCGCCATGAAAATAATGTTTGGTGTTAATAGGACTTACTGGCAAGGGTGAAGTGTTTTGGTTTGTTTGTTTCTTTTTTTCTCCCTGAATGTAACATCAACTATGTAAAGATTAATGGGTCTGTTAATTGTATATCTCTGTTTCTAGTTCACCTGCATCTCAGTGCACAAGTATGAAGTACAATACTGTAATTATGGAACACAAACAGAATTATATGCTTTGGCCTAAATATAATGTATATTTAGGTATGAAGATTGAATTTAAGTATGAAGATTGAGAATTGTTACAGTCTGTTGTTTCACCATTTCATTGTGTTAAGCAATTACCTTGCATCTATTTACGCTGTTTCAGAATTCTTACTGCTGTGAATGAGAAATAAAGTCCACTTTACATTTGAAGACATACTCCATAGGTCCTCTCACTGTTAAGAAGATCATGAAAAGTGATTTATATGTTGGTCTAATGATCTGTGTCACTTTTGTAATTGGTACTTTAAAAGTTTAATCATAATGGTACGTAGTGATTCACAAAATATCTTTGAAAAACTACTGTAGTCCGGAAATAATATGCCATACAATCCACCCATCTGCCTTGGTTTATGCTCTCATGTCTTGGCCTGAAAAAGGCAATGGTAGAAAGACACTTTTTTTTAAATTCAAATACTAGTAAGTTTACTTTATATACATTTGAGAATTTTGTTAAATTAGTATCAATAATTATGTGAGGTCAGAGACTCCTCTTACAAGCCAATCTTGTTTATGTTAAGTGTATAGCAATGAATTTAAATAATTGGGCCCTATTTTTCCAGAGTCTTGGTAAAATGCTTAATTCTTGTCATTTCAAGAGCCATTAATAATTACATTTACATAATTAATGTAGTTTATTTTAAGAGTGCTTATACTGAACACTGACTGCCAAAGAAAAATGACTGTACACTAAATGATATAAGAAAATTAGTATATTTCTAAATCATTCATCTAAGGGGAAAAATTGTGTAGAGGGCTACTGAATGTCCTCCCTTTACATTTTGGTCAAAATGTAAACTGACATATGCAGTTGATAGCTGAAGTATATAGACTTCATAAAGGAATGTTTGATATCTGCATCTTGGACACGTTATTTGCATGTGATTAGATTCTGTTTACTTCTTAATTTGTGCATAGGAGCAGAACATTCACTGTTTAGAAAACAAAATGAGAGGTTGTTTCCTTGGTTTTTACTGCTCAGTAAGAAGAATAGTTGGCACTTATACCAGCATGTTTTTAATTTAACTGTGTCAAAACCAGACAGAATGGGGGCATTACAATATGACTTGAGTACCCATGACATACCTGGAACCAGACAAATTAATGGGTAACATAAAGCTCCACCTCTTTGACTACATGAACACTGTGATAATTTTTTAAAAATCTGATATATCTTTATAAGGGATTTTGGGGGATACCGTGTTATAATTCCTTTTCCTGTTTTACAAACTGCTCAAGTCAATACAGTTTTATATTTAGCCTTGACATTATGAACTATGACACACAATTTTTTATAAATCTTATGGTTCTGGATCTAACTTAAGACTGAAAAACCCCAACAATACCACTATTTGCAATGAAAAAAATCCAACAAAGAAAATGTTTATGCCTGAAATGCAAAATTAATTACAGGTTTATGGAAAGTCCCCTGTCTTCATTTTCACTGCATCAGACAATCTGACCATGCTGCATGGGAGGACAAATATTCAGCATGATCTGGCCTCAGAAACCTGGGCCTTCTTTTTGAAGAAATGGCTGTTTCTTACCCTTATCCATCAGAAACGTGTTTACTATTTCTGGGACTTGACCCATCCAGAAGAAACATGAATATATGATTACTCAAATCAGCATGGAGGGTCATGGGATGGGGGGATATTATTGTTGTGTCAAAACCATGTTCAAAGCAGTGGGAACTCTTTAAATTTCAAGTGTCATCCCTTCATGTTGGTCAAAGTCCAATAAAGTAAAGGCTTGCCTCTCTCATGCTACTGACATATTATATTTATTTCATTTCACAAGCAGGTGCTTTGCCTGAAGAAAGCCGAATGCTGAAACCATAAGCACAGCACCTGGTGAAGAAATTAAATAAACATGCTATAATAATCTGAACATGTGAGTCAAGCCCTTTTACTTGCTTTTGACTTCCATCAGTAACCTGAACCCTTTAAAATTGAATTTCAGTTTGTGAAGCCAGTTCTTTTAATGGATTGCTCATCCTGACAAGCACTGCACTCAAAATATTGTATTCAATATGAAATCATAATGACCTTAAACTGCATGTGAGGTATCTTTTTATCATATATTAAAACCTTTCAGAAGTTTTTATTGCCTCTGGCTGAATACTCTTCTGTCCGATGTTTTCTGACAAGATACAGAAAAACACAGTGGCTAAAGTTCCTGGATGGTGGGGCTAAATTCTGCATTAAAAAGGCAAATTTATTTATTTATTTATTCTTGCAACCTCACTCCAGTCATGCAAGCCTTTCAGAAAGGAGTTTCAACAGCACAGAAACAGCTGAACATCTAAATGAGAACTTTAAATGTCTATGAAATATCCTCCATGGGTATTTTGCTATGCAATTTGCTTGCTACTGTGAAGGTGATGACAGGTTTAGTTAACAGGGACAGGCAACTGTGGGAACATGTGTGAAGGATTTCTTCACCTACATATAGGTTTCTGCAAGGATGTTCAGAAACACGTTAAACTCAGCTGAAGCAGACATAAAGTTGCTAGGATTAGTGCAGTCTGGTGTTTTCAAATGCAGCTTGTGCTTGCTTTGATCACATATATTTGTCAGTGCTACCAGGTACCACTTCATAATGAACTATTGCAATGCCCAGCAGAAGTTTAAAATCAAACCATCCATGGGTCCTTTTTTAATATGTTTTAAGTCACCTGAAATGGAATAATCTTGATCCCAGATAGCCAATCAGCTTTCCTTTATAATCAAAGAAAATAGGTGCCTTAATAAATTAATTTGTCACATCGGGTTTTAATTCTCTTTTATCAAGGTGAAGTATCCTCAGCTGGTATCTATTTCTTCCTATTTACTGTAAACAGACTTACTCCAAGGTAGTAAGAGACCTGAAAAACTTGCTACGGACTCCTACATTAACTGAAATTATGTTAACCTCAATTGATTATAAGAGAATTGAAATCACTTCAGTTTGACAGCTACTCTTCTGCAAACAGGATCTGTGTAGGATAGGACAGATATGGAATAAATGTTCTCAAAGTGAGCTGAAAATATAAGAATTTAGGCACTCTTCTCTTACAGTTGGCTAGAAATGTGGATTTGAGAAGAACTTTCTCAGTAAAGCACATCAGGCATCAGAGTTATAGCTTCTGCTTAAGTCTGGAAGAAGTGAGTAACTCTCACCTGTAACACATTATGGGATGACCACCTCACACATAACATGTAAGGGTGTTACTCACAAACCCTCTGCTGTTTTGTGCAGCCCTCATTTTGAAGTGTGTGAACTGAAAGCGGTTTTGCAGGCAAGCAGAGAAATGCTTCACATACTTTGCTGTGTTTTGGAGAATGAAGAGCCCAGCTTTATCAAAACTCATGTAGGTGTCATTGCTTATAGCTACTGAAGTTTAAGTGTTTGGTGGTTTTCCTGTTGCTGGTGATGTTTTATTGGTGGGTTTTTTTACGTTCTTTTTACTGGTGGAAACAGACATGCCTGAGGAACCTTTATGCATCCTGGGTTTAGCAGCTGCTGCATTTTATCTCTGAAGAGCATGTAGTCATATTAATTTAGACTTAGCAAATTATGGGTCTATGTTTCTTTGTGGTTGTGAACAATGCCAGTGACTAATATTGCTGCCTAGATTTAGCACAATAAAAAAGAAACTTAAAAAGGACAACCATTTGTAAAATGGCTCTCAGCATTTCTTGCTTTGTAATGCCATTTCCAATCCTTTAGTTGCAGAGAAAATTATTATGTTTATTGCTCTAAGGTATGTGAATTCTTTGCATGTTTTCATAGTCCATCTGCAGAAAAGAAGAAAATGCTGAATGTTTCTTTTTTTACTGCTCTAGTCCCAGTTTATAAAGCTTAAGTGTGTCTATATTTCAAGCTAGATTCTTATCCTTGTTATAGACTTTCAAATGAATTACACTTCAAATAAAAGTGAAGAATGAGCACAGGTGGTTATAAATGAGAAATCAAAATATGCAAATAATGTTTGGTATGAAATAATGGATTATGGTGACAAACTGTATTTACCAGCCCTATAATTTATAATCATGGTATTGATTAATGAAAAGTAGTAATGGTTGGATTTATTTTTCTTCCTTTGGAATTCTTTTCTAATCTCTCTTGGTTCTGTTAGATACCAGAAGTTAGGAGAGTCTGTGTGAATCCTGAAATAACAAAATTAACAGTATTTCACAAACACATTACTTTACACTCAAATGAGGGTTGTTCATTAAGCATTGCGGAGGGTGAGGACAGGGTCAGCAGTAACTCCTAAAAATGCCAGAGTGTGCAGTCTCCAAAATGTTTCTCAGGAAAGGGGAATTGTTTTCTGTGTTCACATCTAGACGATGTCACTCATATTTAGGTGAACGTGGCAGGGTTTAGTGGCATAAAATTTGTAGGTCTCCGGCATTTATTTGGATACAGGTTTGCAGTGTTGCTCAGCTCTTTCCTGGTAATGACAGCAAGAGTCTTGTTTTCTCCTGACGTGACACTAATGAACAGAAAAGTCTGTTCTCTGTGTAGAATAATAAAGTCTTGTGCCATGACCTATAAGGCTGTGAGTGGTTGTGCCTGCTTATTATCACAGATAGTAGTTATTGAAGAACAAAGGAGACAGGGAGTTTCATGATAAGTAAATTCTCCTCTTCAAGGTAGACTGAGATGGCAACTCCACTGCCCAGGTGGCATTGTAAGCAGGACAATCAAAGCAGTTCTCACTGCCAGCTCTGCATGTTACAACTCATACAGTGAATAAGATCATGATACTTCTTTGGAGGGAGGAAGGACCTTTTATTGTTTTGAATGATATCTCTTCCTCCCCCTTTGTTTTTGTTTGAAAGAAACAACAGGGGCAGACATGAAGGCGCTTAAAACACGTCATGACATTCTACTGGGTTAATTATAGATGCTAGATTCTATTATATTCCTCTTCATTTTGTACTTCTCTTTAAAGACTTCAAAATTAATAGATGAAGAAATTATTCCTTTATAATTGCATTAGAACAACAACACAAAAATAATTTTTTATGAGCCAGAATATCAAGCATAAATTTTCTTTTCATCTTGGCAGCATAACATGCTGTGGTTTAAAGCTAGTATCAAAAATAAGATGTATTTTTTCCCAGTGGAGTGCAATACATGGCTGTACTACTTCTGATTGTAAGAGGAATGCACTGAAGTTTTAATCTTTCTCAGAAAATCCTTCATTCCAATTATTTAAAAATTATTTTTGTTCATAAATATGGGCTGGAATTTCCATAGGAAACACCAGAACACCAAATCTGGACAACTGTAGTTTTATTTTTTTTGACACTATTATTTTCCGACTTTTAATATTTTTAAGCACTTTACTTCAACCCACTTAAAATCACATAAGATATATTGAATCAAACCATTGGTTTGAATTTGAAAACACTGTTTTGAAAAGCTGAAATGTTATTTTTCATCCAGCTTGTAGAAAAATGTTCTCCAAACAGACATTATTTCCAAAATATCTATTTTGATGAAACACTATCTTTATCACAGAATAATACTGCACTTTGAATACTTGTGTCTAACTGTAGTGTCAGCAGAAATCTAGTGGAGTGAGTCAGATGGCTGTTCTTGTGCTGTCTGGAAAAAAAGTTCCAGAGACAGAAATTAATTCAAATGTGAGAAAAGTGTAGAGATATATTTGGGTTTTTTATTTTGCCTTGTGTTGAATAAGTAATACCCCTCATCACTTTTTAAAATTGAGAAAACAAAGAAGTTTTCATCAGTCATAGTAAGTCTGCACAAACCTTAATATTTTAGGGACAAGAACATTATCAACAAAAACAAAATATATACAACACTGTAAAGGTGCATTTTCCTTTGCACATAAGAGATATTTTTGTAAGAGACAGCCCATTTATAACCATTAAATTCTTCATCCAGACTGCTGACACAACAGGGACAATGTGATTTTTACATACTTTACTTCCTCCAGTTTAATGAAGAGGAATTGCAAGATGGCTGCATCCCTGAAGTAATTCTTCAGCAGGGCTAAGGCTGAAATAGCCAGCAACCCTAATGAGGAAAAATGAAAGGGCATCACCACTTAATTCATCTCATTATTGGCTCTTAAAATGGAGATAAATGAGGGAGAGATAAAAAAAGGAGAGGGAGAGACAGACATGCATTTCATTTCTGAGTGGTTATTGTGTAGAAGCAGGAACATGTCTGAGTTGGGCTGTGAGTGTGAATTCTGGAGTGTCATTACCAGCTGGCTGAGATGCCAGTACAGTCATTGTGTTGATGACAGGTGGGCACTGCCAGGAATGTGATTGCTTTAATTGTACCCTGTCTGATCATGCTTAACATAATTTCAGATTTCTACCAAAAATCTAAGATACAGTTGAAAGATCTGTTGTACCAAGTTGCATGCCAGGGGCCTCTCAAATAACACCAACTTGTGAGCAGGTTCTGTGAGAAACATTTAATGCAGAGCTGAAATCTCTGTACCCAAAACCAGGCAAAACTACCCCTGTCCTAAACGGGGGCCTCATAAACACAGAGGACTCATAAACCATGTTTTGCTGAAAGAGAGAACCTTCACAGCATTGCCCAAGTGACAGTGGTAGTTCCCTTTGTGTATTTCTCTAAGTCAGAACAAATTTAGTAACCCATAAATTTTGCACTATAATGGTATTATCAACGCATTGCATTCCTGCAGCGTATACATAGGAGTGGTTTTAGGGAGGAGATGCAGAGCTATTGATTCCTTTGTTTATCAGTCTCTTGACCTTCTATACTTGGAATTATGTGGAACACACTGCTTCCCCCTCAGATGTCTCTTTACCACCTCACACACTATATCCCCTCAACCTGTCATAAAAGACATGAGGCATCTTTTCTGGCCCAAAGGATGCACTTGTGCTTTGACAGGTATTTGCCCTTGCTGTCTAAATTGGTTTAGACAGCATACCCCACAGTGTTCTGTGCTAAAAAGAGAAAATACTTTTTTTTTTTTTTTTTTTTTTTTTTTTTTTTTTTTTTTTTTGCATAAAGACATACACATGGACCGTATTTAGGGGCAATGAAACATTTTACAACTTTTATTTTTGCGGTTTTTCAAGTTGATTCACTGTAGTCTGGTTTAAGTCTTGTGTTGCTTTTATTCAAGTAACACTAACAATGCTCTTAATAAGGTCAGAAGTTTCTTATAATCATAGAGTGTCCTAAACCCCTTGAAGAGATAGCTGTTCTTATTTGCGACATTACTGAAGTTAGGGGAAGCCCATGGTGGTCCAGCACCAGAAATAGAGTAATTTTAGTAAGAAAAAAAAGAAGAAAGAAATGTAATATAAATAGAATAATGCAAGTAAGCAGAACCCTTTATAATAAATCAGTATTTCATTTTAATGTCCCTTTTGCAAAGGAATAATGTAATTACATACAATAACCAGCATTTCTACATGTGCACATCTAAATAAACCCCTCCAAACAAACTGGAAATTGTTTTAATACAAGTTCTTTTTATGAGGAAAAATATTACTCTCTGAATTTCTTCTTTTACCAAAAATTGAACTTTGAATCTCAGCAATCCATAACAAAAATGGCCTAGCATGTCAGAGAAATGAAGTATCTTACTCTCTCAGTGAGCAAGCAAAAAAATTCTTTATCCCTTCTTTTCTCTTCAGAGAGAAGGGAAGTCTTGCTCCAATCTCTTTCCATTCCTATTGTGAAAATGCTTGTTTTCAAACTATACCCGTATGATGCATAACCTCAAATGTCCTTTAATATTCATCCCTTAGAAGAGCAATTGGCCACAGAGCAGCACAAATGCCTTTCTTTGCTGGGAACATATCTTCCTTATTCCTTTGCCCATAGTCACTCTTCCTTGGGCTTACTTTCTTCTCTTTGATCAACCACCACCAGTAAAATTGCTCATGGCAGAGTCATGTTTTCTAGTTATTCCAATTAAACTTTTGGTATTTAAAGACCTGCCTGTATAAAATTTGGAGGTTTGATTTGCTGAGTGAATGCTTGACTATACTTATATCTCACACTGATGTATGTCATTGCATCATTGCAACCTCCCACTTATTTCTGAATGGGAAGTTTGAACTGATCATTAGTTACCATATAGATTGAAAACAAATGAAAAATCATATCCAAATCAAACAACAAATCTGAGGGGGGGAAAAAATTTTTATCTACATTAATATCTACATGTTTTCCCCCCTCTGTCCCTTCATTTTTCATTTTTTTCTTTATACCCACTTTCTCAATGCAAGAGAACAAACTCTTGCCATTTGATTACATTTAAATTGTTATTTCTGCCACAGTCTTATTTATACACTCTCCATTCATTTATACATTTCTTGAAAAAATGGAGTGTAGAAATTTCTTTGATGATCAGTTTGGATTCTGATTTATTTTCTTGCTGCTTCCCTGTATGTATCTCATAACTTCAAGAGGTTATTTATTTGCTGTGCTGTGTAGTTCTTCTCTACATGAATTTTTCTTCTCTAAGATACTTTATTCTACAACCCCTGAGTCATCAGCCTTGAAGAAAATGGAGACCTCCTGCTTCTGAAACCTTTTTTTCTCTTTTGAAATCAAGAATTTCAGTTACAGAATGTATTTGGGTTATTACCCATAACAGGTTGCTTACTGAGTCTTAACCTGAGAAAGCACATGAAGGATCAGAAACAGACACAGTATTTCAGTGTTATCTAGAGTTAGTAAACTTTCAGAAGGTTCGGATCCTACACTGGGTTTAAGGAAATGTGTTGAATGTGAAAGGCTATTTCAAACTCTTTCACTGTCTTAGCTCTTCTCATATTAGTTGCTTTTGTTACTTTACCAATGGTGCAACTGAAAATAGAGCCACTGAAAAGAATGATTTATGGGATCATATCTTGTCATTGTGACTTCCAGGAAATCAGTAAATATTCATGAGAGGTGAAAAATTAATATGTCATTCCTTAAGGGTAGCCTGTGGTGTTATGAAGATGTGAGATAAAATTCTGCACTTATAAGAATAAATATGTTCCCTATATGCCAATAGAGACATGTCCATTTACATCAATACTACTTTTTTTGGATGACTGCGTATGGTAGTTGCTCCATATGATCCTGTAGATTTATGGATTCTGCCACCAGCACTTTTTAAAATTAAAAAAGTGAAAGGACTTGAGAGATTCATTTCTTGAGCAGCACATTTTTCATACTCTTTCATCAAAAAATATGACAAGAAGATTATTATCTTTGAGAAGTTGCCATTTAGTGAGAGTACTGTCAGGATTTTATTATTTTGATGTTTTAAGTACTTGACACATTTTATTTTATAGTGTTACCCTATACAAACTTGCAGATTTCTTAAAGAAAATTATCTTGATAATAATCATCTTTCAGATCTAAAGAAAGAGTAAATTTTTAAACAACTATGAAAAATTCTGCAACCACTGTTTTGAACTTAACAAGTCTCACACTGACTTCTGTTGAAGCTGTCTCGTTACTGTGAGGTAACTAAGCACCATTAGCATTCTTATGATAATCATATCCAATATACCAAATATATGAGCTCCAATAATTCAGTTTCATATCTCTTCCTACTTTTCTAACTGCTTATAAAATCAACACTCATTAAACTTGAAGGTTGTGATAGCACATTGTACAGATTATTGATTAATTCTGCAGATTATTGAAAGGCTGTTCAAAGAATCAAACCACCCCTTAGAAAATATCTGGATGTTCACATGCTCATTATTGTTAATATCTCCTCTGGAAATATACTGGCATATTCTAGTACTTTTATCTCAAATTCTGGATGTCAGGCTTTTCAACTTGAACCAAGTTGGAAAAATGACATGAGCACCTGCATCTGGCAAAGACTAATTGAACTGTAGGGAGTGATATAGCAGAGAAGGAGGTGTGGGATAAGTTATCAGAGAAGGCACTGAAATGGGGATTTTGGAAAGACAGAGGAAAGGAGAGGGAAAAAGTATAAAATTAGGTGCAGAACTTGTTTGGAAAGAGAAAGAAAAAAGTGCAGAAAAATGAAATTCAATAGAGGAGAAACAGATAATATGTGACAGCTCCAGATTAGTAAACTCACATGGTCATCTAAGAGTAGAGAAGAAGAGAAAACTAAGTGTTAGTCACTCAAACAAACAGGCTTGTATATGGAATTAAATAATGGTGTTTCCCTGTATGCCTTTACCCAGATTTAAGGCAAAAGTAAGAACAGAATAACACTGCATGTAACAAAAAATGTTCTAACTATTAAATGTTTGGAAATTGTCTGCATTTGCAGTGTTGGTGGTGTACCTCATTGGAATTTTAATCCTGTGTCCTTAATGTCTGATACTACAGACTAGACTGTATTTCCCAAGGTGCGTTGCCCATTTACTCTACATTAAATTCTGGGCCAGTATATAGCAGCTGGAAAGGGTGATGGCATATCTATGAAACATAATCTTCCTCAAAAATTCTACCATGACAAAGCAAAATGATAAATATAGAAGCAACTCTTTTCAGTTTGAAATTAAGTATTTTTATTCAGGTAAAACTAAAAGGTTTCTTTTCAAAATTTTCCTGTAGAATTTCTTCAGGATCTTAATCTTTTTAACAGTAGGCATGCATAACTAGAATGGGAGATTATTCCTCGGGCCATTCAGAACTCACTGGAGAGAAAAAGAAATGTCACATTTTATGTGAGCTTTGGAAAATTGGAATAGAATGGATTCTTGGATTCCTAAAAATCTCATTTAAAAATTAAAAAAATATTTACTACAGGGTTATCTATTAGAAAGACCTTTATTGGACTGCAAAATTTGGAAAAAGTCCTTTAATTACCTCTTGATAATTAAGGTGTTCTCCACAAATCACATTTATATTTATCTTTAACCCTAAATAGCATTTAGTGATTCACTGATTTCTAAATTAACAGAGAATTTGTTTCTCAGATCCTAGTCACACTGACTTTTTTTTTTTCCTTTAGGAATGCCTTGCAATTATGCAAATTTCAGAGCATACTTCTTGCATTTTACCATTGAACATGCCAGTTAGATGAGAATACAATCTAAACACAAGTTATTCCAAGAGGTTCCAGACAATCTCAGCCTAAAAAGCCCAAACCAAACATTTTAAACTATGCTCTCCCTCATTTATTCTAGCCCTTCAATGTTATGAAACACAAATATGAAAAGAACTGCCAAAGATGTACAGCATGGAATATTTGTAAATCTTTTTATGGACTGCAAAGCAACAAACAGGCAGATTAAATAGAACCGGGTAAAATACATTAAGATACTAAAAATAAGTTACTATTTTTCAAGAAAGAGCATATGAAGTGATTGGTGAAGGGCATTCATATTTATCTGAGTTTTTTTAAACACTTTTCCTAGTACAGATTATGATAGGATTCTTAAGCAAAACCAGAAAATAAACAGAAAATAACAGATGCACTTTTTCTTTAATGTAACTTTTTATTACTGAAAGTATTTTTTATCATGAAATCCAGTTTTCATTGTGTTACTGTTGACAAAATATTTCAGAGGTATTTTTGTAATTTCCATGTAGCTAGTACAAAAAAAATTATTTTTCACTTCTGTGTATTTGTTTTTCACAGATCACTCTTTCCCATGACCAAAATTTTGGATGTTAGGTGTTTAATGTTTCACATCAGTAACTATGTACTTCAACTATAAGGAATATAGTTGCTGTTTTACTATTCTGCTTTTATTTTCAATTTTAATCCTATATTGAGATTTGTGTAAAGACAGAATCTTTGAAAGTCAAATCATATAATTACTTTATTGTAAAACCTAACTTGTGGACTCCTTGTGTTACAGAAACTGCTTCCCAGAGTCAGGAGCACTTCTTGTTATATAGTTTATAATAAAAGTCAACATCTGAGAATAGGGGTTCACAGGAAGTGACATCCTCAAAATGGGAGATATCTACCAGTTGATGCAAACAATGCTGGATGCAAATGGAAAAGAGTCTCTGTGAACTGGGTTCATACCCGGTGAGCCTGGCACACTGAGCCTGATCTACTTTTGTTTCTACCCTTCTGTGTAGACATAGCCAAAATATCCCAGTATGAAATACCTAGGACAGGAATAACCAATAGCCTAATGCACTGTATGCACAGTTAGAACTTCAAAAGGATATTTTTTAAACCCCTAGCCTGTTTGGCTGTGCAGGAAAGATATAATTCCATTTTCTCCCCAAGCCATCAGATCAGTGGATTCTCACACTGCATTTCACTCCTGTAGAGTTTCTATACTAGCTACACAATTAAATATTAATCAGGTTAAATGGAGATCAAAAGAGAACTTCATATACACTCTGCCTGCCATTAGTAATATCCAGATGCTTAAGTATTTCTCCTGGAACTAAGGAGAATAAGGTGCAAGTTCCTGGCCCATGGCTGCATTCATATTAAGAAACTGAATGTGTTCATGGCTGTTTCCTGAGGGTAGTTCTCACATGTTAGGATTCCAATCTGGGCTGCTCTGACTTTGGAAAAATTTTGTTTAAAGACCATTTTTGAAAATGCAAGTGACAACAAATGACTTGCAGTGCGCAGGGAGATTTCCTGGAACCTCCATTTAGAGGTACAGGTGCAGCTGGACCATTTTCTGACTGGTGGGATGCACTTGCCCAGTCCAGGCAGAACAGACCTTTGTGCAGAAGTCTGTTGTGCAGCTGGAGAACGATTTTGAATGCAGTTAAGCAGACAAGGGAAATGATCTGAGAACTGACAGCTGTGTATATTTTGTGTATACCTGCTAGCATAAATACAAACATTTGCAGGGCTAAGGAGAGGCCAGGCTGACATCAGTAATAACGAGAGTGGAAAGAATATGCTAAAGATACATCACAATTTTCTTGTGGCTTCAAAATGTGCATGCTTAAATTCAGAATTTGGATATAATATTTAATTTGTGTATATTTTACTTATCCACTTCTTGATTTACCCAAGGTGAGAGGCTTTTGAGTATCTTTTAGTCTTGCTTGAAAAATAGAGAAAGCTGTACTGTCTTCTCTACCAACAGAGAAGTTGTGGGAAGCACTGTACTGAGGCACTGCACTGTATTGAGGCAGTGCTCTTCAGTTGCAAACTGGCCACTATGGTACAAGAGATGATTCTGGCTATTAAAATACAAAACCAATTACATCATTCTATCTCTAAATGCTGACTTAATGTATTGTTGATATAGATTGTTACTAAACAAACCGGACTTCATAAATATTAAACAAAGCTCTTATCTAGAAATGTCTTTTGCCAGTTTTAATTTGAAGACAGAAATTGGGTTCCACATGTCCTTTGCTACAGTTTTCCTGCTGGTTCTTTATCTGTTTTTGAATGTCAATGAATAGGAGTTTCAGTTATTCATTAATATTCAAGAAGTGAAAATCTACTTGTTATCTCTTTGATTAATCCAGCCTATTGTGCCTTATAGCATCAATCAGAAAACATTGCAGAGGGTAATGAATTACTATGTGACTGCAGGAAACCATAAGGGATATTAAACTAAACTTAATCTTTTTAACTAACAGCATTCTAAAATGAATGCAGAAGACAGAATTTCTCAACAAATGGCAGTGTGAAAGGTTTTCTTTGGAGTTTCTGATAGATATTCTTGCACGTTTTCCTATGAAAGATATGTGCACTAGAAGAAAAACAACATAACGATTTTTCCTGTAAACTAGTTCCAGTCTTTGCTGAAACGGTTTTGAAAAAAGCTAATGTTTAAAAGTTTCACTCAAAAGTTTCAGAATTTAGTTATTGACTTCTTACACTTATTAAAAAAAAAAAAGTGTTTCAAGAAATTATTCATAGGATAACAAAAGTCTTAATAAATAGCAAGATATGTTCACCTAGGTTCATATTATTATATGAAAGCTTTCTCTAGGCAATGCCTGTAGGGAAGCTTTTCTCTTTCCCTTTGGTAGTTGCAGGTGAACAGGAATGAGCTTCTTAGATCCAACAGCAAGTTTCAACTAATAAAGGTGACTGGAGAGTCTAAAATATGTTAATTTTTGAAGAACGTTATAGAAATTATAGATGTACAAGTAGACCCAAGAAAATATCTTAAAATGAGTTGTCCTTTCCAGTCAGTCTTTAAACACATATAATTTGTGTGGATAGTCAGATCCTTTTCCATCCATTGCCTGAATTATGCCTCCTACTTCCATAAACAAAAAAGCGTACAAAGAGGAAAATAGAGCATGGAAAATTTGTTCTGTGAACACATCTGTTCTTTTTCAATACTTATGCTTAAGAGTTTTTCTCTGCACAAAAAACTATGACTTTCAGAAACTGTAGAGTGGTGTAACAAAGTATAATAGGCTGGTGTGTAATAGCTTTCCACAGTCATATCAGAAGTAAGGCAATTATTAGATTCCCAGAGTTCATTTTGGTTTAAAATCTTGCTTCTGCCTCAATAAGTGTTGAATAATGAGCCCCAAACCCCCAAGTCTAAATCTAATTCTACCATGAGGTTTTAAAAGCTTATTTTTCTGTGGGTGCAGAGTTTAACAGGAATCCTGTGACTTTTGCTTGAATGAAAGCTACCCTGCTGTGTTTGCTGAAGGAGGATTAGAGAAAAATGGTATTAATAAATTATGAAGCAGTTAAAATAAACTGCAGGCTAGCAGAACAACAGAGTACAAAATCAGCAAGACAAAACCTATACATTTTACATCTGTACAGCTTGGAATATGAAATAGATGTGCAGTGCCTGGCACACATGCCTATGGAAGTGAACAATGCTGAGTAGCTTTGATCAATGCCAATACATTTGTTAACAACTCAGGCAGAATCAGAAAGATGAGTGCTCTTAGACCTTAATGAATTCAAGTGGCACTAAAGACAGAATTTTTGGAAGGTTTATATCATGGGTCTGGTGCTAGCATAGGCAAATCTAGTGGTACACCCACAGTGTCTCTACCCTTTTCAGTTTTTAATTAACAAATGGAAAAGGAAGACTGAGCAACACAAAAAGGAACATTTCTGAAGTTCAAAGTGTGTTTGGGTCTATTTCTGGAAAGGACTGTTTCCAAAACTGTCTTTCAACTTTAGATCTAACTCTGTGTATCCACATCTTAGCGTGTAACTCCATGTATTTGCTAACTGAAAAGTGAGAAAATTAAACCTATTTCAAATGTTCCACCTAAGCAATAACAGCATATATTTTGCTTTAGTACTGAGCACTGGAGGAACCAATAAGACACTTATACATGGAAATACCACAGGTATTTCATAATTAGCTGTTCCACAAGCCTTTATATGGTACAGATGCATTATTCTACAGGTAGATTTCTGTTGTGTGGTGAAGAGAAAACACTAGAGACAGATAAGCGGTATGGACACATGCTTTTCTTTGCTAATTGCTTCTCTGGTTTTGTCAAGAAAGAAACTACGAGGTGACAGCTGTGCCAGATTACTGGCTTCTGCCAGAGAAAATTTAATGGCATAAAGAGATTTTGTGGTGCAAAACAGAAAAAATCAAATCAAAGCAAAACAGGCAGGCTTTACAACACTCATGTTCTTGTGGACACAGATCTGGTTGCCATATTGCCTTTCACTGCTGTGAAAAGCATAAGAGAAAACCTGCAAGACTACTTCACACACATCACTTCTTTCCACCAGATGAATTACAAAGCTGAGCTTGATGCATAGAATCACTTTGCACCTTTCAGTCCCACTGCATGTTGCTTTCAAACATGAGTCAACATGTTCCAGAGAGGAACAAAGGAAGCCTGTTGGAGGTCATTCCTGTATTGTTAGTGCACTCACTTAGCTGCTACTAAAATTCTAAAATCACTATAAGAAGATGTATTGGGTTTATATGCTATTTCTACTAGATGGTGAAACAGGGATGAGCTGTGTGTATGCTCTAATTTAAATATCAAATTAAAACTATAGTAAGTACCAAGTAACATAAGTATAGTGAGTGAATAACTAATACAGCACACAGTTAAATAATTATCAAATCAAATGTAAAGAAGTTTGGAGGTTTTTTAAGCATTAGTACATGATTAATGTGAGAATCTCCCTGTCTTAGGTTTTCAGCAGTATTCTGTCATGGTGAAGCAGCAGCCAGAGGCAGACACTGTATTATGGAACCAGTATGATGTATCATGAAAGGGAGCTGGTCCAATTTAGGAAAGTAAAACTATTATGACTATTCTACTGAGGTTTAGAGTTCTTTTCAGAGAAGCTTATTCTTGTGTTTTTGACACATGACAAGGTTTGTTTTGCAGCAAAAATTAAAATTGAGATGAACTTGGAAAGAATTAATGTCTAAGTCTTCTTTTGTCTTCCTGGAAGTGTTGTCAATCATTCTTTCCTTTTCCTTATTCCGCGTATCAAATTTCAAGAAGTTCAGCTGTTCTCTGAACAGTTATTGAAGTAAAGTTAGGCAACAATAGGCATAAGATTGTGCTGCCTTAATGCTGCCAATAAAATCCTAAAATCTTCTAGCATGTGAACAAGACCTATCTATTAGTGTCTGTTTGCATGTACGTTCCTGTATAGGACACTTTTGCATCTCATCATCTTTATCCTTGATAGGATTATGGTAATTTAATTGCTTCATTAAAATGATATTTTACCCTTTATAATTTTATTAATTTAAATGGCTTGTAGAGATGTAGTAACTGTTTGTGAAACATTTGATATGGGTTTCTTGGTAGCAGGAATCTGTGCTAATCTGCAGATTAAATTTGCTATAACTTTTTGAAAGATTAATCAGAAAGAATTTATAATTTGTGGCTGATGATGAAAGTTTAACATTGTAATCAGAGAAGTTTGGACAAAAATTGAGTCGGGCCCTTTTCCACAGAACAGTGTAATTCTGTCAAGATAAAAACACTTCATAACTTTGATTTTGTCACTATGTGTTTTGAAGGCAGGGGGAATAAGGGGAAGAAGAGACTCCTGTCTGAGTTGAAATATACAATTTTAATATTTTTTTATAAGGGAAATTATCGAATAGTATTTATTTTGCATTATCTATTATAATGTAAAGTGCAGTCAAAATGGAGAAGGATTGCTTAGATTTGAAACTGCATTTTTCATAGATACTAATCCTGTGAAGAGTTAGAGTACTTTTTAAAATAAAAAAACTCTTGAAAATCTGGAAAACCACCATGATTTGATTTCCTGAGATCCCCTTAGCTCTAATTTGTATCTATAATTGTATCTATATTATGAAAACACATTCAAATTATAGAAATGGTATTTTTATATGTGTTTATTTTCAAGAGTACCTTTCTAACAGAATAAGAATAAAAACTGTGGTTATGGAAAATTCAGGGGTGAAAAGACTCTGATATCCATCACTTTTCATAAAATATGTTTCAACTTTGAAACACCACAAGGCCTTGTATATCTTCTCTTGTTGCCTTCTGACAATTGAATTAGTAGACTGAGTAGTAACCCTTGTTACATGTGAACATTCTAAAGCATCTATGTACTGTAGAAGAATTTTTAAAAAAATTAAATTTAAATATCCTTATGCAACTTCAGCTCTTAAAATTTAATGAATTGTTGCTTTGCTACCAGGGTGTTTTTCAAGAAACTCTCCCAAATATTTCCGTGCTTATATTTGGAGGGAGACGAGCATGAGAGACCACAAATTGGACTACTTTTAGATGAAATTGAGGTGGAAAATACATGTCCAGAGTACAGTTCATGCAATGGCTAACGAGCACTACAGCAGAGAGAGTCAGAAACACCTCCTCAAAATGCATATACTGTGGGTGTTAACAGCATCAACTCCATTGATCCACATATCTACTCCTACTCCTAATTTCTATTAGGTTACTTGCTAATGTGGTTGTACCCATGGGCATCATGTATTCCTTTCATAAGTCAGTTCTATGTCAACTTAGAAGTACTAACTCTGGGACTTTAATTTTCCCTGAACTATTTTTTTTCTTCTTCCAGAATATTTCTGCTCTGATTGTTAGAAAGTTTTCTTGCTCCAGTCGTATGATGGGATGTTATCATGATCAGGTGACTTCCATTTGTTAAGGTACTAATATAGCTTCCCTGAGATATAATCTTTAATGTATGGGGGAAGATGCTCACATCCTCTCTCAGTCACCTTCTTATTAGATTATACTAGTCACGTTATTCTATATGTGTATATATTTTTATTTAAATTGAATCAAAGATTGGTAGGATCTGAACAATTACTGAATTTCAAGCATTTAATTAAATAAGCCTTTAAAACTTCCATTATAACTCCATTATGACAACACATAGATGGAAAATATCTTCTATTTTTCTTATTCTTTGTTGTCATGGTTATAGGTTTATCCACCACTCTCAATTACTGCAGTACTTCATTATATTGTTCAATTTTTTATTAGATTTTATTAAAATTTTCAGAATAATTAGCCTTTGCAGTCAAGTGCAAAAAATAATTTTGAATTTTAAGACAAACCTTTGTAAAAGAAAATAAACTTCTAAATACAGTTAGGAACCAAAGATATATAATTTTTCTCGAAACTGAAGTAATCTAGGGAGAGGGGATGGCAGTTATGTATATATTCAGATCTAGTGCTAAGAAACACTGGGGAAAAAAAGACTTCTTGAACTTGCTTTCATTTCATAGCAGTTGTTTTTACAATAAAATTTCTCTATCCCTTAAAATATATAAGACTTCTGAGAAATATTCAAATGAAAATTTCAAACACTGTTTAAATAGGGATTGGAAGTTTTAGCAATCTTACTGAAGAATAAAAAGACCTGTTATTCTAAAACACTTTTAAAGTCATACAAGTGTTTTGTTTGTCATGCGATGAATGCTGCTGCTAAATGTCGTGTATCATTTTCTCATTTTAAGAAAATTCTGAAATTGTTTCAGAGTCTCCAAAATACTGAGGTATTTGTGGATTTTGTGAACAGGAGTTTGAGGTCGTTGGTTCCTCAGTAAGAACTGTTCATTTACTTGTTTTATTCTGAGTTTTAGTTTAGTATGGGACAGACTTGTGTATGCCTAGAACGGCCTCCTCCATGACACAACTGAGTGGTTCATCATTTGCTTCATGCTATTGCTGACGAGATTTTCATTGTTTCCCACTATGTTCTCCTGCATTAGCTAAAGGTGGGAGTTCCTCAAAATATGCGGAGTCGTATTCTTTTCTTGAGTGCAATGTTCAGGGTACTGACTGAGGAGAGGGCAATATTACCTCTGGTCCCTTTTTCAAATGAAGTGACATATGTTTCTACTACAGTCACGTATTTAGAGCAGAACTGGTGTGCTGATCTCCTGACTGCAGGGTCAGTATCCATGTCAATGAGCTATATGTATGCTGCTTGTTAGCTCTCCTTGAGGATTAAGCAGTGATAATTTACTTGGTAAAGATACAATCCTGTTTCAAGATAGCATATGACTTCAAGTTGAAAGCTAAAGTATTATTCTAGAAAAAAAAAAAAGTTAATCTCTTTTACTACCTGTCATCTAAACCCAGAATGCTAACAAATTAACACTACATGTTATTTTTGTAGTATTTCAGCACCTTAGAGGGCTTAAGTCTAGGTGCTGGAATGATTTGAATAGCTAGAATTTATAATGCTGTCAAAAGTATGCCAATGATAATAAAGACAAAGTCTATTTGATTCTACACCACCAGGAAAATGACCTGCATTTATCCCTTACATGTCTATTCCAACAAGACATAAGAAGGCAGACAATTTTTTCATCTGTAATATGATACTTATCTCAGTTGTGCTTAGTGTTCTAGCCTACGTATCATACCCAAATTTACTTTGGGAGTGTCTGTATGCAATCCTGCTTCCAGTCCTTCTTCACCCCTTGATATGTGGAAACATCTACGTGTACAGTGGGTCATGACAGCATTTATATGTTCAATAGTTCATTGAAGGAAAAATATTTTACTATTCTGCCTTATGATCTCCATTCCAATTATAGTATGACTCTGCTGCCAAACAGCCTAACAATAGCATGGACAACAGGTTTACTCACAAGCGGTATCTTTTTATTTATAAATATTTGTGATTTTGTTGTTGTTGTTGTTTAGGACTTTTTAATAAAGGAATGAAAATATGCAACTCATCAAACACCATTTGATTGTACTAACTTTGATGCCAAAAACCCATTCCCAAATCAACAAGCTTGCTGCCCTGAGATTAGAGCAGATTCACACACCTGAGAGAGAATGTGCCTGGTGCTACAGCATTTATATGCCACTACCAGAAGTTACCGCTTACTTGTTCTCTCAAATGCAGCAGAAGGAGCCCAGACCACAGCAGAGAGGCTGTGAAAATTTTAAAGTAACTGCAAGGAGCAGTGTCCTCCTGAGGAAGCTGACAGCTGCATCTCCACTGGAATCATCAGTTCTAGATAAATTCTGCAAGAGCTTTGTGCCCTCAGATGACTTCTCTGGTACCCTGAAAAATTGCTGTGGTCCCACACCAGGTTAAAATCTAAAGAAGAAAAGGATGTTTCAAAGCTCTCCTTTCAACTTTCTTAAGGTTTTGCAATCAGAAGTCATTACAACTACCTCTTGAAACGGGAAACAGGGACACACAAGGGGACGTTTTGGGCATTATGGCTCATGGTAAAAGCCTCCTCAGCATTTGTTTAGTGTTCATTTTCTCAGATATGTGTCTATCTGCTTTACACAGCTAACTCATCATAGTGAACCACAGCTTGATCTTGAATGCCTGTGTTTGTTATGCTATTTTGTGCATTAAATCAATATAGGCTACAAGTCTTTACCCCAGAGTATATCTTGAGTAGTTTGCTTAATGTGATTTCCTTCTAATATGCACTCTTGTGTTTGCTTGTAGCCTTTCACTTTCACATTTTAAAATGATCATAGCCTTAACCAAGGGAGCTGAAAAACACATGACTCTTCTCTTTAAAATGCAGAGCCATTAGGGTCCTCTCCTGCAGAGGGCTGATAAGTGCTTTAAATTTTTCAAATATGGTAGAAATTGTGGCCTTTAGCCTTTAGCCTTGATTAGGGTTGGGATTTAACACATGCTGCCTCTGTATTTTCTCTGATTAGATTGTCCTTGGTCAAGTGCATCCAACATGTGTTAGGCAGGTCAGTGATCAGTCTTCCACAGGGAAAAGAACAAAACCAGGAAATATTCATAATTCATTGTGATCAGATGTTTAAGAGTGCACTAGAGAAATCTGCTGGTTGTGAGCATCTATTCTACAGTCTTATTATTGTTTTACAATTTTGTCTTCATGTTGGTCTTTACTGTATGCTTTCATTACTTTAAGACATTAATAATTCTTGACCTTGTATACACAAGCCACAGTTTAATTATCACCATATTTGCCTGTAGAAATATTTTGTTATTTCAAACAATTTTCTCAGGTCTAAGAAAATGTTCCCTATTTCAAGATAATCAGACCAAGACATAATCTTGAACTTAATAAGAACTGCTGAATATTAACAGCATAAGACACTTTTCTACAAGATTTTAATTGTGTTTTCTACATTTTACTGAAGTAAATATTCACAGGTATGTTGCTATATGATATTTACAATGCACCATGCTCAGTTATATATAACCTGTCAGCTTTTTTCCTAACTTTTCTACTCCTAAGTTCTGTTTAAAGATCATAAAATGATACTCTCAAACTGCAGACCCGTGTACAGCTAAACACAAAGGAGTGAAATTTACCTTTCTGCAGGGAGCCACTGTGACTCCTATGCAACACAAGTCCTACTTAAACTCAACTTCAGAATCTTCTTTTCTTCACTTCTTAGAACTGCAAAATAGTTGAGGCTGAAAGAAACCTCTAGAGACCATCTAATTCAATCCCCAAAAATGGGCTTAACTAAAGCTGGTTGCTTCAGGTCATGTCAAGTTGGGTTTTGAATATCTCCAAGGATGTTGACTCCACAACCTTTCTGTGCAATCTGTTTCAGTGTTCAGCTGTCCTCACAATAGTTAGGCTTTTTCTTATGTTTTAAAAGAATTTCCTTCATTTCAGTTTGTGCCTCTTAGCTCCTGTTCTTGCACTGGATACCACTGAGAAGAGTCTGGCTTCATCTCCTTTACTTCTTGCTGCAGCAGATTGACCTTGTCTGTCTACCAGGTGCCCACCAAGCCACTCTGTCAGTCTGCATCCTCAACAGGACAGGAGAAGAAAAGATAATGCAGATATATTCATAAATACAGATTTGTTCACATAGTTTTTGGACATACATATTTTCTTGTTAAAGTATGTCTTTGAGTCTACATTATTCAGCTCTGTGTTGCTTACTTTTAAGCCACAGGGAATAATGTTATTTTATATAGATGAATGAAGAATACAACCAATAGAATCCTAAAATCATAGAATGGTTTGGATCAGAAGAGACCTTTAAAGGTAATCTAGTCCACACCCTGTCATGGGCAGGACCACCTTCCAGTAGACCAGTTTGCTCAAAGTCTGATCCAACCTGGCTTTGAACACTGAATATATTGTTTACATGTCAGTAATCACATCATGTTATGTGTGCTTATTAATATTGAGGAATTCTTTTCTATATTTAAAATGCAAAGTGTTTTCTAAATATTCCTACTGTGAAATCTCAGTAATAAATCTGGTCAGACTTTATTATACAAAGTTGCTGTGTAGGGAAATTTCTTCTGTGAAGACAATAGAAGTTCTCTTGCAACCACCATCCTTTCCCCCAGTTTCTGATTATTTGCAAACCAATAAATACTTGGGCAGAAGCTAATTGCTTCTGATCAATCATTTGACACATTCTTCATTACCCTTAGAGCATGTGAACCTTTCACTCAGTCACAGTACAATTAAGACTGATGAAATCATTAGATGTGTTACAAATATTCAGTGAAGTCATGTAGAGTTTGGCAACATCTTAAAGGTCTTCTGTCAGGTTCATTCACTGTTTAATTATTTCTTGTTGATACTGAATAACAATATGATCATTGTCATTTGTCATTACACTTTATTGCAGGCACAGAATTTTCACTGTGTGGCTGGTGGTTCCAAGAAGGTTTCAGTTAAGTGAACAGGAGAGTAATAATATCTCATGAAAGTTTGCAGTTTCTATGTGAAATAAAGTCACTATTTTCTTACGATTCATGAAGAATAGCAACGAATCCTGTAACTGGTGAAGAAATACTGTCCCCTTTTAAACTCAAACCTAATTTTCCTTTCTTGATAATTATGTCTCCTAAACAAAGTTAAATTTTGAGGAGTAGAACCACCACTTGTTGCTGTCCAGGTTTTTCTAAATGAAAGTTCACAAGGCACAATCTAGTTGTCTTGGTTTAAAAGAATGTAAAAGTGACAGAAGCAAAAGTGACTTGTGTTCTGTGATTCACCTGCAGAATCTTGTTACATTTTATTTTAGCAACTTGTCTGAGAAAGTAGAGAATGTGTGATATCTTTCTTGATTAGCTTATTAGGCTTGAAGTCACGGAAAAATAATGCTGTGTGATGATAATCATGATGGTAATTTATAAGCCAGCTATATCCTCACCCTGCCTGTTATCCATGAAGTTTTCCCTGTGACTTCTCGAGGGGTAAAGCCTAGCCCTCTTTATTGTCTTTGACTGCAAGCAGAATATAACTTTTTAGACTATATCAACAGTGAGGATGATAGTAAAACTTGGAGTTGATAGTTTTTACCTAGATCTTTCTAATGAAGGGATAACCCATGTTTTAATGTATTTCTTCCTTTATAATAGAAGTAAAACAGGTATAAATACAGTACGCCAGTGTGTAAATATAGAGCACACTGAGTAGGCAAAGGTTCTTTGCAGCTGATAAGCTTTTCCTCACGTGTACACCTTTCCTCACACAGATGGCTGATTCAATTATGCAAGCCAGCTACAGCATAGACTGTACTTTAAAACTCACACCCATGATAACTGGAAGCAGAGAGAGGCACAGAAAGCTGGGGATTTGAGATCCTTATTTTCAATCCATGCCAGTTGCCACTTTTGTATCTCTGATTCTCTTCCCTAC
>VZRZ01002770.1:128960-152886 GCA_013398175.1 Climacteris rufus | reverse complement strand
AAAAAAAAAAAAAAAGATGAGGTGTAGATCTTTCTGTAGTTCTTTCCTTGTTCCATTTTCATCTTTTCCTCTAAATTGAAAAGAACATTTAGATGAAAAGACCTTCTCTACAAATGTGGCTTGTTTATGTTCAGGGAAGAAACATGTATGAAGGCATTCAGTTTGAATTTTAATAGAAAAAAATATAAAAAATCAAAATAGAATTGATTTCTGGATCGATTTCTGGATCAATTTCTGTACCTTTTGGCTTTCTATACAAATAAACTTGCATTTTCAGCTGGGGCATCTAATGCCTGGAACGCTGAGCTGCTTTTCAGCACAGCTCTAAAACTGTATGACAGCAATGGAAATTACCTTGATAATGCTCACAAAGGTGTTGTGAGGCTTAAATAATCAATCTTAACAAAATACTTCAAAATGTTTAGTTTAAAAGATGAGGTAGCAGCTCATAAAATCTGGGACATATCTTGAAATCTTAGACAATATTACCTAATACACAGAGCGTCGCTTATGTGTTATTTGAAACTACTACAGGTAATGAGGTGTGATTTACCTGGTTATAGAAATCCTATTAAATGCAAAATAATAACAACAGGTCTGTCTGGATTCTGACAGTAAGAGAATTTTGTACAGGAAGGCTATAAAACCTCAGTACATGTACTCAACAGCAGCCAGACTCAAATGGACTACTTTTGTTCCCTTAGAATTATTCATACCCTTATCTGAAACACATTTGTCGAAGTGATCCAGTGTTGTTTATTACTGGGAATGCTCAGTGTGAGAAGATTAAATCTCTGTGTGCTATGGTAGCCCTTTTATATAAGTTAAGACTGCTGTGACTCACGATAGAAAGCAGAGTGTATTAGTCTGGGCAGAATTATGTTAATGGACTGCTTCCTTTGTACTTGGAGCAGTAGGAAGATGTTTGGTAATAAGAGGACTTGCACCTCCTTCTTTCGGCCCTCCCCTCATTGAAATTCTAGCCCTTTAGGCACTCTTCCTTACTACTGCTAAGGGTCTGCTGTTTCCCTTGACTGTATGTCAGCAGCAACTTACAGCACTCAGCCTTTTTCGTTCCTATTTTGATGATGTCCTTTTTTCCATGCTCTACTGCAATGATGAAAATACAGATTTCAAAAGCCAGGCTGGTTGTCTTAACTATGTATTGCAGAAACAAATGTAGACATCAGTGTAGAGTGGATTCACCTCACCTGGCTTCAGGCGTGTGCATCTAAATTAGTTAACTCCTCTAACAGTTATTGCAGAGAAAGGCATGGCTACAATTCTTATAATGAACAAATGATCAGGCCTCCATTTAATAGTGTGGTGAAACATGTTTTTAGAATTATTCCTAGAAGGAATTTAGAGGAAATCTAGACAATTAGGTCTAGGAGTTGGACTAGATAACCTTTAAAGTCCCTTCCAACCTAAACTATTCTATGATTCTACCAAGTTTAATCATATTCTTACCCTAACTGACAAAATTAATTGTGTAGATCTATGATGTGTTGCGTGCTACTTAAGGAGATCAGCCATGTCTGATCTATATCTGTCTATACCTATATATATGTATCTATGTCTATGTATCTATATCTATATCTACATCTATATCTATATATCTATATCTATATCTCTAATTTATATATCTGCCTCCGTATTTCCATTTGTGCATTATCTCTACTTTATCATGGAGATTGCAATTCTGAAACGGAAAGCATCAGTAAAGGAAGCACTGGCTGATGACAGAAAGTAGGAATGTCTAGTGTATTTGTGTTTCCACTGAAAGACCAGTGCTATCATGGTGAAGCTGGGTTTTTTTAATTTTTTTTTTTCCAGTGTTGTCACCCTGTATCAGTGACTCCATTACTTTGAAAGAAAAAAAATTATTTTAGTTATTTGCACATTTTTTCAAACATATAGCAGTGTTTAGCTATTATTGTCTCTTTTGGCAGTATTTGATACTAGAATTTTCCATAACTCAATTCACAGCAGGACTTGCTGATGCATTCATAGCCTGTTTTGACTGACTTGCTCCTACCTGGAGTAAGTACATCCATCAATACAGTTTAAGATCTGGCACATCCCAAAAAGCTTTTGTAGATCTTATGTATTTTTAATATTTAGATTCTACCCCTAGGACTGATTTCTCATCAGTGTGCCATAATTTCTTTGGGTAGGTAAATGACAACCACGTCTATTTTACAATTCCTTTTGATCTTGCACTACAGTCTCTTATCCTGTGTAATGACCTCTGTTATATATAATTTTGGATGTCACATATCTTAATGAACTATTATGGTTTGCATCTCTAGCTTAGCTATGGTGTACTAGCATTCATAATGTTTTCCAGTGAATGTTGTCCACATTTTTCTGGCAGATGAAGCTGATTTTTTTTCATATTCTACTCATATGTCCTGTAGTCTTGTCACAGGCACTTGTGAAGCTTCACATTGATTTTAAGGTGCTTAATAAATTGCAAAGTCCAACACCTGAAATGTCTTTTAACATTTCTTCCTGATCTTCCACTGTTTTATATTTCCAACCATTTAGGCAGAGCTGTAGCTGATGATTATATGTCACAGTGGAAGTTCTTTTGAAAAGTTCTCTTTTTTACCTTATCTGGGTGGCAGAAACGGCAACTTTAAAGGGATTTATGTTTCATTGCAGTTCAATCATGTTTTCAGTGACAATGGTAGCCAGAACTCAGGCATATTGTTTCAAATTTGGTGCCTTCTTTCTTGCTTCTCACTGTAACCCTGAGTATACTGTTTCTCAGAGCTACCCTGGCTATCTCAATATCCTGCAGGATAGATGTTAGAATTAGAACTCATCCCACATAATGGTATATATGCATGCATAATTTTATGTTTATAATAATTATACAGAAATAGTTTCCTACTAGTGGTAATTAATGCTTTGTGTTTGAAGACATCAGTTCCTGATGGAATTTTAGAGCCAGAGCTTCTGAAATGGAATACTGGCAACTGCTGTAATATTGTATTTAGTTAATCAATCAGTATGCTTATAGAAAGACATACTGTTAAAAGTTAGCACAATTTTCCTTCTTGCCGCACTGTGCTGAAAGTTCACAACAATTAATGAAGAGGCAAAGATCTGGGTAAGGGGATAGATACATAGATCAAGATGCAAAAACAACCCAGAGAGTAGTCTAAACACTATACTGTGCAGGAACTCTCACTAGCTTTTCCTCTCTATCTCTGTAAATCTAGAGTCTGCTGCACCATAAATTATCTTCACAGTGTAATGAGTTTGAGCATGCATGTGGTGCAAAATTTCAGGTACTAATCCTAGCATAGGCATTGTTTTGAAATATGAGCTATGGGGCAATTAGCCCC
Organism: Climacteris rufus; assembly: GCA_013398175.1. Classification (NCBI taxonomy): domain Eukaryota; kingdom Metazoa; phylum Chordata; class Aves; order Passeriformes; family Climacteridae; genus Climacteris; species Climacteris rufus. Next base: position 149,530 of record VZRZ01002770.1, on the reverse strand, counting down.
ATCATCTATAACACTCCAAGGGTATTGATAGATGGGACTCCCAACACTGGGAAATCCTGTGACAGGTCTGAGTTTGCACAGGAATAGCTCTGTTTCTTAAGGATAATTTTCTTTCTTTAATACAGAAGAAATTTTCTACACTACCAATTCTGTTTTTCTTTCTGATTTTTTCCCATTACGATAGGAAAAATTGCAATGAGGTGAGAAAATCTGTCTTTCACAGGTGTTTACTTCTAGGTATTTCTTAGTCTGCAATGTGTCATTTATGAATCAGAGAAAATTACTTGCGTTCGTCACCTCTAGTGTTCCATCCAACTATCCATATTTTTCACTGCTTGTGATCACCATGAAAAAGAATATCTCTATTAATATATTCTTTCTTTTACAATGCCTCTGTGTAGTTAGATACTGTCTATATGGAGAGATAAGAAAAGGAATGAATGGAAGTAGTTTCCCAAATCATTTGGAAACCTTTTTCATTTCCAGAATTAAAGTAGGTAACAGAGACTTACATTTCATTGCAGGGCAATGCTGTTTGGCCTGTTAGGGAACCTTTGAAAATCTTATTTATAGCGACTCAAGAAGATATGGGGTAAGTGTATATGGAGAACTGAAATCATCCCTACCTCCATTAGGTGATTTAAACTTAAATGAGAATATTTGTCTGAATACGTAATGTTGAAGTCTGACATTATCACTTGGTTTCCTCATTATTTATATATCACATACATTTGCTCAGTCATATTGCCTTCCATTTCCACAGAGAAGTGAAAGACTGACACATTTTTTCCATAATTTCCATTTATATATTTTTATATTTTACATTAGAATTCAGTTTGACTTTTTTGCTCTCATTTTAATGTCCATATTTTGCTCTTCTAGAATTATGCTTCTTTGAGAATAATTGGTTTATGATTATCCCCCTATTCCACCTTTAAGTAGTCATTACTTTTTACTGTTTGCCTTTCTGTTTCTTGAGTAAAATCCAATGCCTGCTGTGCAGGTCAATAGTTTTCCTAAGAGACAGAAATTGCTGATTATCTTTCCCAGAATAATCTCAATCATATACTGATTACACACTTACCTCTCTGATTGCCTGAGTCTCTCCCTGAAAACTCCTGGGCCTCATCTGCTAGTTAAAAGCATTAGTGGCAACAGTGTATCTCTAGATCTTAATGCTCATTATTCTTTCTAGAAAGTGTAAGAACCTTTATATAAGTAGTGTGGGAAAACCTCTTTTACTTAGGGTTATTTGTTTCTAGAAAAGGAATATCTGATTTCCTTTCAAAGCTACTGATAGCAGTTTGCATCCATTTGCTAATACAATCTTTATCTTATGCCTCAGAGGAGCACGGTGAACAATCAATACTTGTAATTATTCAGACTAGTTCATTAAAAGAGGGATTTATCAATTTAAATTTTCAAATCCCCTTTGCTCACTTTTTAAAATTTTGCTTTTGTTGCTTAATTATGCAACTGCAAATCCACTTTCAATAACCACATTTGTCCATCGTCCAAAGCTCATAATGGCCTTGCTGATCTCAAATTCTACAATAAATGCCCTGCAGGCAATTTGATAAGTAGGACGTTACACAGTCAAATCACACTATTAATTGTCATCCCCACTGAAATGTCATTGGTTTTTCTTGCAAACTAAACTTCAGTAGTTTGGGCAATTAAAACTACATAAGACATTCCAGTCCCACTGTTGAGAGCATTTTTAAAACAAATCATCTACTGACACAGTTTATATATTCTCCTCTGTGTGGAGAATATGTTCTTTTTCCTGTCCCCATAGAGAAAAGGTGAACAACATAATTTAGAGCCCATTCCAAATTTCCTGTTGCATATCTGATTCAAAGTTAAGTAGTATGCAAAAGATCACAGAGATTTTGCATTACTTTGGATATTAACTAAGTTAAAAATAGGAAGTAGTATGGTACAGGTTCCTGTTGCTAGAAATATCTGATCTTCCTCTCAGAGCTATACACTTGCCACTATTGATGTAAGCACAGGCAGGAGAAGATGTAACCTTAAAGCTGAAATTCTTAGATTTCCACACACCATTACTGGTTGTAGAATACAGGCAAATTCTATGTAATATATGTCAGACTAGAGAAAGAGAAGTGTGAATGGCTTTTATTGCTGCAGCCCTCCTCATTTTTTTCTCCAACAAGATCTGTTGACAGTTGCCATCAACTGCACCATCATCTTCAGTGTGAGCTCATCAGCTGAGTACAATGAGAGATTGTACTATGCAAGACAGGATATCAGCACATTCTGCAGAGATTTCTAATATTCAGACTGTAATATGCAGTGTTTTCTTTAGGCTCGTCTTTTTTTGTTATTTTTTTAATTTTTTCTGTCAGGGTGCTTTACCATACAAATTACAGAAAAGATCATAGAGGACTAAGAACTGTTTTATTTCCCATTTTAAGACTATCATGTCTTGATGTTACAGCACTTCTTTTCACACTAGCCATCATGAAATAGGAGAAAGATGAGCACTTCTTACCATTTCTAGACAAGAGTGAGTTAAAAGCAGAGAATTTGGAAGTGATGCAGACTTTGGCTTGTTCTGCAGAAGCGGAGAATTTGTGCATGTAACATTTGATTTCCAGTCAGGACTCCTCTAAGCATTGTTTTTGGGTATAAAACAACAGTATTCCCTTTGTGTTCCTGTTTCATGTTACTAATTAACACGGTAACTGTCATCAAAACGCCAGTAAGCATTGATCTGTTGATCTCCCAAAGTGATTAGCAACATGAAATTTGCTAATAGGACTTGCCTGAAACATCACGGGAAAGCAGAAAGGCCAGTTTTACTTGTGTAACAATTCAATGTGGATGGGCTGTCACGTCCAAAGGATGATTATTTAGCTCTCATATTGATATTGCAACTTTACATAAATGTTGTTTATACCTTTTTTTGCAGTGAACGAAGATGGCCCTTCACTACCCAGCATAAATTGGCAATTCTAAATTCTTCTACATGAAAAATGTAATGAGAAAGATGAAATCCTCTCAATAGGAGTATGACTACTTGCTAATTTTGGTATGAAAGTGTTTGAAGAGGCACCATGATTAGGTAAACTGGATTTCAATAGAATAAAGAGAATTTGTTAAAAGATTTCCTCCATTTTTAGTATATCTACTTCTCATTCAAGTGGAAATATGAAAAAAGAGACCAGGTGTATTTATCTCCATGTGTGTGTGAGAGAGAAAGATTTCGCTGAGTGAGGATTTCCTAGAAGGAAAATTGTTGCGGTCCTCTGGGTGTGGCTTGCGACTGGCCCATTCCCACCAGGCCAGGGCCGGGGGGTGCCGGTCCTTTCCCCCCAGCGCGGCAGCTGCCGGCTCGGCAGGGGCTGTCCCCGCCCAGGGGAACAGATCATTGGTTCCAATGCCAGCTACGGACAGTTGGCTCACTGCCCGGTGCCCCTGTCAATCATTGTGGTCCTCCGCAGTGATTGGCTCTACCGACTGCCCTCCCCTCGCCCTGGTTTTATAACACGCCCCGGTCGCCATGTCGGCCGTCTTCTCCGCACCATATTCCAGGAATAAAACCTACTGGCGATAAGCGGAAAGAACCCTTTCTTGTTCTCTTTATTTCCCTGCATAAATTAAACCGCTGTGCGTGAGCTAAGCCAAGATTCTGCTGGAGTTCTGATACTCAGCTCGCCTCTGATTGGAGACTAGATAAGGCCTGAGTCGCGTTATTTAGGCAAACGGGACTGATGCAAAAGACTCCGAGTTACTCGCGCTTACTACCCACGGCAGAAAATGACAGTTTGTCTGTTTGCACAGATTCATTTCATAGGATATATTTCATAATGAATGAAGCTGACGAAAATGTAACTGTCTTGTACAGCTCTTTCACTAATTTCTTGTAATAGCATTTAGGTTGTAATTGGATCTGTTAGTAAGGTGGTTGTAGGATGGAAAGTGATAAAGAAATAATATTTTCCCAACATTTCATAAGCTGTCCCAAAATTCTATCTTAAAATCTGTGATACTTAGACAACTGTTAATTTTTAACTGAAAGTGTTGAAACAGTTCTTCACCAAACAGAATACTGAAACTGTTCAATTTACATAACAACAGCCTAATTTACATATTTATTAGTTCCATTTAATTTGCCTCAAACAAAATGTTCTAATCTGGTTTCAGGATAATCTTTAGCCTTCTGTTGTTCTTCGTTTAATGCACACAAATACACACACATACTGGCCTTTATCTACATTTCATAGAACACATTTGGTTTTCCTCTAAACACATTTCTCAATTCCAAGAAAGAGATTTATTGGGGGAAATGCCAAGAAACAAAAAGAAAACCGTGACCTTTACAGTTTTCTGTTTAATTGTTCCATAATATTTTGTTGATGTTGATTTGTGAGGTCTTCTCTGCAGTATTTATATTGCTCTTTATCATGTCTGAGTCAACAATTACAGTTGCAAAAGTTAGTAATTGCAGATTTGAAGACAATATTTTAGTGATGATTATCCATTGTTACATTTAATGGTTTGAGGTGTAAAAATATTTGCTTATGTACATAATTTAAGTAAAAGTTTTCAAGTTTTTTACGTATAGTAAAAATTATACCAAAAAATAATATTATGGGGAAAACAATCCCCCAACATATGAATTCCTTGTCAAATGTTCAGTTGTCACGGTGTGTAATACTGGCCTAAACACTAGGATGGCATCAGGAAGTAAATATGATTCCCTTATTAGCATTTCTATGTGTTATATCTCCATTACTGTTGTCATCAGGTAGAAGAGATATTCAGTAGTAGCAGGCAACAGTGATTATATAATAAGAAAATACAGAGAGAAACTCTCATACTAAGAAAAAGGAAGTGCTAGAGATCTGAATGACCCTTCCCATGAGGCACTAGAATGGTGACCCCAAATGGGAAATATTTCAGTTTTGGAATATCTGTTTAAAAAATTAAGCGTGTTTTATTGAGTGGCTTGTAAGAAGGGAGAACTACTTTACTTTTTTTTCAAACTAGGAAGTAGCATAGAAGTCCTTTTTAGTCATAAATGCATGGATTTTGAAACTAAACTCCCCATTTCCTGGGATTCTTAGCTTGGGCACAGCACTGTGCTAGTGCAGCAGCCTTCTTTTCTGCTCTTTGTTCATCCTGGACACCTCTGCACTGCTCTTCTCTGGTGTGACATGAGGTGTCTTTGTCCTCTCTGTGCAGTGTGAAAATGGAATTCATTTCAGGAAGTCAACCTGAAATGGAGTCAGCAAATCAAGGGACAAGCTTCACAGCCACCACCAACACTGATAGTAACCTGTCTCTGTGGTCAGTAACCTGTCTCTGTGGTCAGGCACATCCCTGCCCCCAAGATGGCACTCAGAATTGCTTGCTCAACACAAGGGAGCTGAGGAACATTTACACTGTCTAGGGAGGAAGGTGTCTCTGTCCTTTAGCATTTGACAGTACATTTGTGTGGAGCTTTGTAGGCATATATGAGTAGATCTAATTACCTCATGCAAAGCGTCATTTGCTGATGCAAATCCTGTCAGGAGAAGCTGATTTGCATACAGTGGTCTTGGAGCATGGGTGGACCAGGACCAGTATTCAAAAGGCTGAATTGCTATTTGAACTAAGCCCCCATTCCATTTATACTGCTTCTCCATTCCCACAATAGGTATGATCTCATAAGAAACTGTGAGTATAAAGATGTCTTTATAGCGTATCTGAGTTAATCAAATATAAAGAACAGAACTGTATGGTTAAATCTAGTTTTTATGCTTAACACTGAAGGATTCCTAAGACACTTTGAGTAGAGACATTTTTCCCAAAGAAATAACCTTTCTAGGGAAGAAATGGCCCATTAAGGGAAGGGTAGGACCTTGGAAACAAAAATAAAGACAGATGTCTTTATCTGAATGACCTTTTTGCCCTGGAAGAATTAGATATGAATCAAGAGGAACTGAAATAAACATATATATATATATAAATTAAACAGGAAAAGTTATTTAAAGCCTTTAAGGAATAAGGTGCAAAGTAAAATATTTCATCAGAAATATGTAAATGTATTCTGAATATCCTTCTAGGAAAAAAAAAAACAAACCACAAAAAATCCTACACTTTTTCAGAAAGAAAATTCTTCTCCTATAAATTCATAATGAGTTCAGTATCTAAATTAATGTTATGACAAGGGCTTCAGGTATCAGGATTTCCTGCAAAGGAAATTATTTTAACCTCAACCCAGAAATCAGAGGTTATGATGGGAGACAGTGCAAGCTTGATTATTAAAAGAGGATTCAGATAAAACTGTTTCTGAACTCTAATGTCAATTTTCTAATGAAATGACAAAGCTATCTTTCCTTTAAAAAGCATTTCTGATGAAGTTCTGTATTTGAGGTTAATGACATGTCTATCTGGTTGGAGTCTTTGAAAAACATTAAAAGTTGGCTGAAGACATGATGTATGAAGAAAGGAAACAAGAAATAAAAATATTATAAATACTTGCAGCCGTGCTGGCAGATCTGCTAAATAATAGCAGTTAAATGAAAGGAACCCTCTGTACATAGTTATAGCCTGTCAATGCCCAACCCTACTGCAGTCAATAGAAGCCTTACCTCCAATTTCAGAGGACATAGGAAAATTCAAGAGAAATTTTGCTTTCAGTATAATGATAAGATGGTGCTAGATATGCAAGGTAGAGTATTCAAATAGGGGAGGAACTTCATTCTGCCATTTAGATGGCTAGTAGCCTGTGTTTCTACTTATGTTTCTTTTTAATACCTTGGGACCGCAGAGAAAAGTTTCTAAATTTCATGATAATTAGTCACATGTTCATTACAATCTTTCCAGTAAGGAAGTGCCTTAATTCCTGTAAGGAAACAATATGACAAAGCATGATTTTAATGGTCCTTACAAAAATTGCTTCCTACCAGCTAAAAAAGTTGTTATTGGTAACAATGAGTATAACAACCTGCTGCTTTCATGAAGAGGCTTATGAAAAGGAGGGAAGCCTTATGGGACATTGGCATAAATTTTTTTCCATGCAGTGCTTGCTGCGTGGAACAAAATCAGTAATTAACATTTTTAGGAAACCTTTGTCTATTGGTCTGTTAAAGACTTCCACGTAAACAAGTGCATTTTAACATTACTTGCAGCTAAATGTGACTTACTGTAAATGTTATGGAACAGTTAGTGTACAAAAGATTTTCATAGAGAGTTTGAGATTGTTTCTCCAAAAACTGTGAAGAACATAGATTTCAACCTTGTGATCCATTGAGATTGTTTCTCCAAAACCTGTGAGGAACATAGATTTCAACCTTGTGATCCATAGTGCAGAATCACATTGAAAACTGAAAAGAAGGGGTAAAAGGTTTTATGAGTGGCCTCCAGAAGATTAGACCCTGTTATAAATGTTATTCTGCTGTTCTGTCATACACACTTAAAGAAGGTATTAATCCTAACGCACCATTTGGGTACAAGAATATTAAGGCAACATTTCTCATGTGCTTAAGTCTGGATCTACTAAATGTCAAATCCTATTGACTACAGTAGGTATTTACATGTGAATAGGAAAGTCACTGGAATAATTTTCTTTTTCCTTGCCTGTCAAAGACATTTGGCGAGTAGAAATACAAAATCTGAAACTGTTTTCATGGCATTTTTATGACATATTCTCTAAAATCTTTCAAAAGACCCGTGTCCACCTGTGGCTCAGTTTCCCCATTCTCAATGCTCGTCACACTGTAGCAGCTGTCCTAATGATTCTATTGCCTCTGCCTTCAAACATTGGCTCATGTATCTCCAAGCCATCCTGACTTCTACTCCATGCTACTCCTACAATTCTTTAGTTATATCTGTTTGTTAGCTTTAAACAAAGCATCAGTCCCTTCTTTCTCTACTTCCCGTCCAAAAAGAGAAAACATTCTGATAAGATTGCTACCTTGGGTAGAATGAGGTCTGTCTGATATGATAATATGTCCTGTATTCCCAAGGTTATTTTCAAATCTAGCCCATTCTTGCTTATTTTAAGAATATTGTACATGGCAGTCTTCCCTTATCCAGGTTCTGCCAATTTGTCAGACTTGCTTTATCTGCAGTTTGTCTGTTATGTCAACCTACAAAATAATATGTATACAATGCTGTTTTATATATAGTAATGTGGTAATGCATTTTAAAAATATACTAGCTCTACAATAATTGCATATGGCCAAGATAGTTTTCAACGGGTACTGAAAACAGAAAATGCCAATGTTCTTATTACATTTCTGTTGAATGTCTGAGGTGTGCATAAAAATGACATTCTGCTTCTTAAATGTCTTGACCAAAAGCCGGTTGTTCTTATCTTTTATGGGTGAATATATATGGGAATTGTAATCAGGTAGAGTGAAATTGAGGCACTGTGAAGTTATAGCCTGAACGTCCCTCCAGTTCCTGTATAATCCCCATAACAAGAGGGGCCATACAAATTCCTGGGGACTTAATCACAGGCACATCTTTTTGCAGGAAGCTTCAAATCTTTATAAGAGTCTGTTGGTTAATTTTCAGACATGATGCGACTGAGGATTGCAACTACATTGAATATTTCAGTGTAGAACATGCAAGAATTAATATAAATGAGAAAAACCATCTTCATTTTAGTAAATTTAGAAAAAAACAGGCAAAATATAAGCAAAAATCTTGTTTTTCTCTTTGCATTCTTAGTATAGAGAACAATGAAATTGTGCATCTCAAAAAATCAGTATTACTGTAAATATGTGGGTTTTAGCTAATTGTAGATACCTTGTGAGCTGGTGTAATTTCCTAAATCAATACCTAATTATATATTTTTACTCATAGTAATAACAAGTTCAAGGGAGTTGGAAGATTTCTTCGGTAAAAAGTGAAGTGTGAGAGTGAGAAAAATCATGGTTCTTTGACAGTGGGTAGCTCACTTTCAATCTCTGCTGGAGGGAACAGTGAAATAATGTAATTCCAAATGCCCTTTTGCTGGGTTTTTTATTTCGTTTTTGTCTCTGTCCTTAGTTGGTGTCTGGTAAGGCAAATTCAGCTATTACTTCTCATACTTGCATCATTGAAGAGAGGATGTTTAGTGGTTAAAAACGTTTGAAGCAGACAGGAGAGGAGAGTGAAAAATAATTGGACTAGGGTATTGATTAATACAGACTTCCATATTACTATGGAAAATAACATTTGTTTTTCATCACTCACAAGTAAAGGCTTTCAGCTTGTTTCCTCTCTCCCTGTTTTTCTTACTACTTGTGTATCTCAGATGTTCTATTGTTTGTTAAAAAACACATTTTATTTTCATTCCTTTGATGCTAGTATTCATGAGGCAAAGAATGTGTTAATATCATCGTTATCTTGTTTTGGATAAAGATGGATTTTAAACAATTGATTCACTGTGAGAAATATAATAGTCTGTGTAGCTGGTTGCTCATGGTGCTTCTGAGAAAAATGTGTTAAGGATATTGAGATTCTATGAAAAATATCCTGCATTATGGTGTGGTTTTTGTTTAGGTTTTATTTATAAGACTTGCAATTGATATAATTTGGTTTTCATACATTCCTTATCAAATCAAATGGAATTTGGAAAACATAGATAAAGGGCCAGCTATTCCTGGGAAGAAAAACCTAGGCAGCAACGTAGCAATCAAGCCTGTAGTTAAGTCATATGTCTTTTAAAAGTGCTAATGATTTCCAAACAGTTTGAGAACCTCAAGCTTTGGCAAAGGTAGTATAATTTACTTTGAATTAGTTTGCATTGGCATTTATAAGCCATAACCATTTTCAATTATTAAGTATTCACAAACCAAATAGGATTAAAGTGAAACCTTGCATTCAGTAAGCAAGATGTATGATTATTTTTCACTGCATGATAGTGGGGATCTAGATGGGCAGATGGAGTTCTAGTATGGGCAAAAAAAGAAGATTATTTTTGGGAAAAACAAGAACAGAAGTATATAAATACAAAAAATAGCAACACAATAGATTTGCATTCATTTCCATGTATGTATAACACAGTCACTTTAGAATACTAAATGGCTGGTCATTATTTTGGTAGAGACGCTGATTACTTAGTTTCCTTCTGTTTCTTTTGCAATCACATAAGCATTGTGACAATAACAATGATATCTGCAGACAATGGCTGCAGAATTTGATAGAGAGTGAACTTATCAGTAGACATTCTACAGCTGACATGAAAGTCTGCTTTAGCAGAGCTGTATGTAGGAAATCTGAATCTAGACAGAGGCAACACTTTTAAAGAGCATTATTTGCTAGCTAGGAAGCTAGAGGTCAGGATGTGTGCAAGTATTAGTGTCTTGTCATGTACAATGTCAAATCTCTCTCTGATCTCTTGCAGTGATGCCAGGCAGTGCAGAGGTGTTGGCATGAGCCAAGGACTAGTTCTGGTGCACAAATTGAATAGGCTGGTTTAGAACTAAGGAAGTTTAACTTTATGGGGACAAACTGTGCTGTGCTAGCTGTCTGTCATGACAGAGAATGGTACCTTGACCATTTAATATTTTACCACAGATGTGACTTTAGAGTTCGGCCTCTAATAATTATTGTGAAGTCACATCATCTGGCAGAATTAAGAAGAAAAAAAAAGAAATCTGTCATTTGCCAGAGGTAATAAAGCTAAATCCCAACTAGAAGAATCACCAAAGGGTTTACCCTGGTTTAGGATTTTCACTATCCACAGTGAACTAACTTGTATGAGCACATTTTAAAAGTGTGATGGGCAAGAAAATTAGTCCAAGCTAATACACTTCATTTCCTAGAAGGGTTTTAATAGTGAAGAATCAGTATAACACTAGCCACAGCTATGCAGAGTCCAGCTTAAAGCTGGCGTTGATTCAACTGTGCTGGTGTGCAGGCAGTTCTCTCTTGCATCTACTGACATATATCTACAATAACATTTACAATAACAGTTGAAAGCAAAGCTATGAGTAGTTAAGGACATCATCCATCTTATGCTGTCTGTAAATAAAACCAGTATTCTTACCAAGTAAAAAGAAGTTCAAAACTTAATCACAAGAAAATAAATGAATTGGATTTTTAATGAGCAAAGAAGTCTTTTAATGCACATTGAACTCCACAATTATTCGTTCCAATATCTTTTAAGAGCTGATTTTATGGATCTGTTTTGGCTTTTTTTTCTCAATAAAATTCTCCATCACTTTGAACTATTGTTTTGGAAAGTTTTACCTTTTGTTTGAGTTTGTAACAATGAATCCTACTGCTAAATGGAAAAATGTAATTTCTTGACTAGGAAATCTCAGGACTCTTAGACTGAGTTCAAAATATGAGGAATTTAAGACTATGCCTTTGTCTGAAAAACCTTTAAAACAAATTTTTGTAAATTAAATTGTTTTTATCCACCTTGCCTGGCTTTGCCTTGACTTTCACAGAAAGTTGGAAGACCAATCAGTAAGGGTAAGAAATGTTGATTTATTTGGTTTGACAAGAAATAAATATCTTCAGTTTGCTAATATAGATCCAAAAAAAAAAAATATAAAAGAATGAATAAAACACGGAAAACAATCAAAACAGTTAATGCAAAGCCTTCCATACTTGAGTAAGCCCTTCTTTTTTGTATTTATCTTCTACTATTTCTGATTAAAGTATAAGAATACTTTTGGTAAAATTTGGCAAGTTCCCAAGGTACTGGCACTTAAACTCCACAGACTCTAGTATGATCAATAGTGGAGACATCATAGCAGTATCTTTTGTAAGATATATTAAAAGAGGGTCTCAGTCTTCAGATTGTCTAAATGGTTTAATAAGTCTAGGCACTAGGCTACCCATTCCTGTAGTTTAACATTTTCACATCACTAATGTGTGTTACTGTGTGTATGACCACAAAGTTTTATATTTTCTTTCTTTTATGATTTATTGACTGCATGATATAGTTAAAAAATGTATTTTACTTTTGCAGATTTCTGTGTGTGCTGGAGACACACCACCATAATCCATTTGGTCCCTTTTATACACTTTCTGAAGGTTACTCTCCTGTAATTGAAAAAAAAAATTTTCTGCCTGTGTGCCCTTTTAGGTTTTAGTTATAAGTATGCATATTTTGCACACATATATTATTACTAGTTAATAAATGCCCTGATTTGATGAAAAAACTAACAGAAAATATATTGTGAATGTTTTTTACACTATGGAAGATTCTAGGGGTTTTCAAAAAACCTATTAAATTTCCAGCCTCTACAGCAAATAAATAAACAAGTAAGAACAACAACTGTGAACTTTTGGTTCAATAATGGTGCATATGGCCACTGGGATTTTAAGCTTATTGAATAACTTTATGGAATAGATATGTCTCATCTTCAGCAGAGCTGTAGAAAGATAGCATCTCTCATTACAATTCCATTGTAAGTTTCCCTCAGTAGAACATCAAAACTTTTCAGGCTTTTGGACTGGATTGTTTGTGTTGTTAGACAGAACTCAAAGGCAGTGGCTCGTGTTTGACAGACTATCGCTTACAGTGCAACGAAGGCAGGCATCTTTCTGTCAGCATAATCTGCCCATGGTTCTTCACTTTGTGTTGCATGCTGATTGTCACTATGGTGTTGCCTTAACCAAGGAATGAACTGTAGGGTTGAACAGGGAGAAAAAAAAGGCTTGCTACTCATATCCTTCTGTTTTATTACCAGTATGTTGTAAATCACCAAGCAGCTGATGACATTTAGTCAGGGACAGCAATCAATAAAGAGAAAATCAGAGCTCTCAGAACACCACTGCTGGCTTTGCCTGCTAAGCTTGTTCTGCCCTGCTCACAACATGCAGCAAGCCTGAGCTAGGAGTGTAGCACAAACTAATTTTTTCCCCACTCAATTATCAATGCTTGATTACTGAATATTTAATGCCATGATTAACACTCTGATGATCCATCTCACATTTTTATTTGTCCCTTTCATCTGAAGGATCCCAAAATGCTTTCCACATCTCTGATTACACAAAGACTACAGAAAGGTTTCTTAATCCAACAAGGGGAACAAAAATGACTGCTTTAACAATGTAGCACATCTCATTGTTATTAATGATAATAATAATTCCTGGTACTGTCTGTAAGTTTCACCTTTTTTAGGAGGCTCTCAGAAAGCAATTTATAACCCAGCATTGGAAGTCTTCACACACAGTAGTGCCACAATACAGATAAGCTTACAACTTATATCTACAGTGAAGAAAAGTGGAGGCACACACATTAATTGAGTTACCCAAGTCAACAATGCAGTTATAATTGGAGATCTGAGGAACTTTGGAAGAGTTCACATATATTCACCTCAATGTCCTATTTTAGCTGTTATATTTCTGAAATAAATGTCAAGATAAGATGTGACAGAATCTAGGAAAGAAAATCCAATTCCATCCTATTTGGATAATTAGTTTTTTCTAGAATGAAAAAGCTCTGCCTTGGTTTTGAGACATGAATACTAAAAAAAATAAAGAGGAACTGAGGCACCATATGAATTTTTCAGGAATTCTGGAATGATAACAACTTATTTTTAGGATTACAGAGCAGAGAGTTGCTATGTTTGCAGTAAATCATGTTAGTCATTAGGCCAAATTTAGTGCTTGTGGCACATACTAGGGTCCTCCACGTACAGAGTGAAAACATCAACCCAGGTATAATGAGAAGTTTATTTGCCTGAGATGTGGACTTGGGGCCAACTAGCTGACAATCTCTGTGTGGAGGTGGAAATACCCATATGACATAGACGCATATATATTTATAGCAGCTAATAGCCCATTTGTTAATGTCAAACGAAGTCCTAGCTTTCGCTTATGTATGGTGTGCAAAGATTCACATCTGTTTCCTCCATTTTGCTTATGTATGGTGTGCAAAGATTCACATCTGTTTCCTCCATCCCCCACCCCTTCAGCTCCTTATCCCTAAACTGCCGACTACAGGCTTCTTATGGTGTCCAAGAATGGGAGTCACAGTGGAGAGACAAATTTCATTACATGGCCTCTTCCTGTCAGGCCACCAAAAGACAAAATAACATGAGTCTTGGGATTGGTGAGACAGGGACCTTGGGGAGTCTGGTTTTACACCCTGAATGAATGAGGGAAAAGAAATGCTGGGATCTGTCCCCATACTCTTTGAGTACGCTTTCATGACCTGAAATTTTCTTTCCTCCAGATAATTATTCTGCTTTTTTCCAGTCCTCATTGCAGTTTTTAACTTCTTGCATTCTTGGCTTCATATTGGGCTGGGTGTCTACCAGAGAGCTAGTGAGAAGAGTCTGCTCCCTCCAGGCAGAATGTGTAGTATCACAGATGTCAGCTCTTATACTTGGTTCAGTTTTAATGGTGGACACGTACTGCTCACTGTTTTGTCTCCTGCTATGGCATCCTAAGGTTAGCTGTCACCATGTGGGACATCAAAATCTGTCTCTGGCAGAAGAAATCTCATAACTTAGGGGAGATGTCTTCATATGTTATAAATCATTCCGATTCATTTGTCTTTCCCTCTAGGTGAAATTTAAACTGTAGCTCTTCCTTATTCTCTTCTCCCACTCACCCATTTTGATTATCTTTGCTGATTATGTAGTTTCAAATGCAAGAAGTATTCTCTGTGAGAGCTGGATTTAGCAAACAGAAATAGATGCATCCAGCAACCAGATATCTTCTGCCGAGCATCATAATAATTTCAAAGAAGATATTAGTCTCACAAGACTTTAGTTATAAAACTGCCTTAGTTTCTTCTGAAGGCAGAACTTTTGTCACTCCATTGCAGTCTTTGTACAGTCCCATTCGTTTATTCATCAATTCTGAAGACAAATATTCCTAAGAGTTTTTTGAAGAGCCAGAGTTTTGTGATTTTAAAGCAAACCTTGTGAATATTTTCATGCAACTTGTCTTTAATATTTATCCTAATTTTAAAAGCTTTCCAGTCTAGACACACAGAACCTATCACTCTGACAGCAGTAAAGATATTCTTAATTCTTTAGTATCCTTCCCATTCTGCAGACTAAGATGAGACAAAGAACATGAGCCTTTCTCAAACAGCCTTAAAGCAAAGAGCCTGTTTTATAGGTCATCTTTACTTAATATTCATTAATGCTTTATTGTTCATGGCTTTTTACTTAATTGTATTTATTTATAGAAATTTCCCACTGCAAGACAGTTTGGCTATGGCATGGTTCCTACAAAAGGAGTATATTTAAATATTAACATTCTTAACAAGCAAAAGTTATGTGAAAAAATGTTGGAAACAGCTTTTATGTAACTGGTCATAATTTGAAAACAGCAAAATCCTTACCTGCTGTTCCCTTATTATTAAGAAGAAATAAAGTCACCATAAACTACACATTAAGCTTTGAGACTGATCTTTATCTCAATCAGACATGTGAACATAGGTTGAGTGTAATAATTGTCAATGCATTTATCTGGTTGTGCTGGGGCTCAGAGATTTTGTGTGAGTCTCTATGCTCTGCAGCTTTTCATGAAAAGCCGTCTTAGCCAAGTATCTTTTTGAGAGTCTGTTGATTACCAGAAAACCCTACAATTTCTAATATCCTTCAATATAAGTAATTAACCTCAGATCATATAAGAGAAATGAAAGTTTTAAAAAGAAATTTGGATTTAAGTATAAAAGCCTTATAATCCCCTAACTGTTAAATTGGTTTCTATCAAGCACAAACTGGCAACTATATTTTATACAACATCAAAAGGATTGAGGCATCATTTGGGGATAGACTAACCTTTTCTTTTTGTTGTTGCAATGGACTAATAATTAATTCATTATATTTCATTAATATGTTAACAAATTTATAACAATTGCCCAAACCTTTCCTAATGACATGTTTAAATCATCCAGGTGCAATGACCCATTACAACTAGGTGTCTGAAAGGTCACAGGTCATCCCAAGGGTACCACCTGCCCTTAATAATGCATTAGTAGCTATGAGTTATCCTGCTACCCTGATACCTGCCATGAATTTTGTTATGAATATTTAGCAGGTATAGTACTACTCTATCATGAAAGAAGGAAAGTAAGAGATAATATGAAGATGAATTAGAGGTGTATCATCTTAAAACACGTGTATTTCTCGGTAATATTTTTCAAGAATGTAAATCTACGTGGGCTTGATCATAAGTTCAATCCTGCCTTCTTTACACTATCTCTGCAAGACAAAAAAATGGAATGCAGATTTGATTGATGTTTTGCCCATCCTATTTCTGGCATTTGAGCTGAAATGCTGCTACACTGCTCAGGGACTAAGATAAGTGGACATTAATTGTCCAATCAAAAATATTTCCTTTAAGAAACATTGACAAATAGACAAGTCAGATGTGTTGCAATAGCAACAGAAGACATGAGGCTAGCTGCTGCTTAGCACTTTCCTTAAAGCTTTTCATACTGAGACTAGAACAGTTCACCTGTCTGACTACACTTTTGTTTGTATCTGAGGGTAAGTACGAAAAAACAAAAAATCTCTCCCCTTGGCTGTTTTTTTTTCTTTATTAATTTAAAAACCATTTTCTTCTTTTGTGAAAAGATATAAAAATTGGGTGTTTTTTTTTAATCTGAGTAAAAACACAATCTCACCTTCTTGAAAAGTCAGCATTAGGATACACTGACGTTCTATACAAGCTATAGTATTAGAAATTATTAAGTATTTTCAGTGTGTGATATTGGTTTGCCTATATACATCCACAAGAGCAATCCACTGTAGGGGAGGGAGAGTGAAGTTTTTATTTGCACAGTCATTTGTAGATCGGGAAAGAACATGTTCATGGGGTGGGAGAATGAAAGAGTGAGGAGAAAATATTTATCATAACTGGAACAGATGCTTGAGGAGACTGTGAATGAGCAATTCCTGTACATATTGTAGGCCCATGGGCCACATGCCCTGTATACTTGCTGTGGTGTGCTGTCATAGCCACATAAACATCTACTATCTCATAGATTGTCCTTTCTTATAAGAAGTGGGCTTACTGCCTGCATTGAATTTAATTACATAGGGAAAAGATGAGCCAATGCCTAGATTCAGTCTAGAAGAAGGTGCTCTCTGATCTCATAGCCTGAGAATCACAATAAAGCGTGCAGTTCTGTATGCAGATATCTTAATGAGTCTTGGGAGTTTGCCATCGTGAGCTTAAGCCTTTCAACTGTTTTTATATGGAGACCCTCCAAGAAGTTAGAGCCAAACCAAGGAGCCAGTGACAGTCTGTATTGTCTGGTCAGGCATACAAAACATCCATGTGTGGCATATACTGCAATGCAGATTGGGCTGTATTTGTCAGCAGTGCTCTGGGCCAAGTCTCAAAAATTATTCTTTTTGCAGCCAGTGTCAGCCTCCAAGAAGTGACAAACTAATCCTAGAAGCCTGCATTATACCACTGTAGCAGATCTTCTTGTGCACATAATCACAGACTCCTGTGAAAAATGTTTTATAAGGAAATCATGGAATCATATGGACAGCATTTCAGCTCATACAGAGGTGTGTTCAGATGATGTGTATGTAGACTCTTTCTGTCAATGCCTCTGATGTCTTCTATTTGCAAGACAGAGTATATAATCAGTGATTAATCAGTCACTTGTCACATTAGTGTTTTGATCTGCCAACACTGCAGTTTATAGACTGCAAATAATAGTTCACTTGCAGGAAGGATGATGAGGTTCCAGAAGCAGAGCCAATCTCATAAATATTGGAATGAGGAAATTGTGTGGTCCTGTTGAAGATCCAAGACAGTTAGTGGTAGAGAGATCTGGACATTATCTTCCTTAACTGGAATGTCTATACATTTTTTAAAACTCTGTTAGAGTAAACTGTGGAGGGTGAGTACTCTCTGAAAGAATACTAGGCACACAGCACAGCTACAGCATGGGTCTACCTGACTCACACTGTTTGCCTTGAGGAAATCCAACTCTACCTCAAGCATGGCTACCAAGAGCCATTAGGACATAACTATAGCAGTATAAACAGGTTTAATCTTGAGCTTTTTGCAGTTCTGTGAGTTATTTTTAAGATTAATTTATACTTATCTTTTGTATGTGTGATAATCTGCTGTAGATGACTCTGCTTGAGCATGGCAAATGGCTCAAATGCCCTCCAGAAGTCTCTTCCAACTTAAACTGTGCTGTGACTCTGTGATTAACATATGTTAGTAGCATCATATCACATTATCATACATCACATTGTAACTTACGAGGAGCACAGAAAGGTGACAGTAGTAGCAGACTTGACAGGCATACCCAAGGCCCAAGTCTTTAAACAAACTCCACAGTGTCCCATTACTTGGGTTTAAAGGTGTATAGGCTTGGAGATCAGATTAAATTAATTAATGCAAAACCCAAGAGAATACAGAAGGGAAGGTTGAATGTACTGCTGGGTCAGGATGACTGGAAAGGAAGGAAATTATCTGTGTCAGCCTACGAAATTATTTTTTGTAATCTGGATTGTAAAACGTACAATTTTTAAATTTCAGAGCAGTTTACTGCTGAAACTGGTTGCTATGTTGGTTCACGCAAGTGTTGCTATTCTTACCTGTATAGATATACTATGTTGCTTCTGCTACCTCAAGTAAGTTGTTAAGTAAGGGTAAGGCACTAGTGGTACATGCATACTAATGGTACATGCATAAATGTGTGCGTGTGTGTGTGCATGTTATTTTGCGGTTTGTGAGTAAATAAAAACAAACAAACCAGTAATTAGTGAAAGGCATGGTATGTATTGTGATTTCTTTCCTATCCTCTCCCTCCATTTCTACCCAACAAGTTGTTTAGGCATCAATAACCAGTGAATATATAAAACTTCCAAGGGGAAAAAAAAGACTGAAGCTGTTAAGTGGAATTCCCCTAAGACCTTTCTCTGAGAGAAAATCTGGCAGAAGTGAAAGACATTTTTACTTTTGTGCTTGTGGAAAAACACTCATTTTTGTCTTTCATACTGCTTTCCAAGCCTTCCCTTTTTGGTTGGGACAATGGAAATAAATCTAACTGACAGATGTTCCTATTGAAGTTGCAATAAATCCTTGAAAAACATTGCTAAGACAGCAACATCACTATTCTGTGTCCCTTGACGTATTTGTTAGACACACCCATAAAAATTTAAATTGAATACAGGCTCTACCACCAAATGAGTTAAGTTGTAAAAGAAACTTTCATTCTTTTCCAGAACCAGAAGCAATTATCCACAGCTCAAAGCATTTCAGAAGACATAATGAGGGTATGATATTAACCAGTCAATTGGACTAATCTGGATGACTGTCAGTACTCCCAGCAAAAGACGCCTTATTATAGTTACAGCTATTACACTGCTGCAGTTATGAGGTTACTTAGAAAGCTGAACTCAATCTATCAGCATATTAGAGACTGAAATGCCAAATCATCAAACTGTAAGCCTTAATATACCATTTAGAAAAGGTAAGATGAGAAAGAGGCCTATGTGAAAACTTCGAAGGCATAGGGTCTCCTCGACATAATTCATCTCCATATTCTGAACCATTCATCTGAATGCTGTGTGGGAAGTTCCCACAATTTCTCATCTTTCTGGAAGTTTTTGTCAGCTTGCAGCTTGCAAGAGACACTTCTTGCATTATAGGTTCTCATTTAAATGAACTCGCTAAAGAGGTTATGTTTCATTATTATGGAAAATTCTTCATTATTTTGAATTTGACTAATAAGAAAAATGAAAGAGCTAGCTTAAATGTTGATACTGCATTATAGAATCTGGAAGGGTACTAATCAGGGAACACAACAGGTTATTTCATGACTGTTGAAAATGGCCAGATTTTTTTCTCTCAAACATGCCAATGAGTGTGTTTTCCATGTATGGAGAGGGTTCAACTGTGCTTTATAGCAAGGCCATAATTGGACAAGATTGTTGCATGTTATTTTATACATCTGGAGGTTAGAGGTGAGGAGGATAAGGACAATAAAATAGAAAATATTTTCTGCTTAATACTGAGAGTTGGAATGAGGGAGGATCTGGAGATAGGCTTCAGGTCAAATGAGCTCAATACATGAACTACTGTAGTGGTTTAGCTCCGGCCAATGGCCAAGGCCCCACTAGGACTGCTTTTTTTCCCCTTCTGAATTGAACTGTGTTACTAAACCATGATAAGAAATGCTGGCAGAGTAGCAAAATCAGGCTTAGGCAAGGTCAGTGCATCTAAGTGCAGAGTCAAAGGAGCAAGCAAAAACATAGGAACACCTCCTAAACATTCTTCCTCCGCTGTCCTCCCATTCGCCCCCACCCCCGGCCCAAAAGCTTCACAGCCCTCTCTCTCTTCTCCCAGATCGTATGGGGAACCCAGAGAGGGGGATTTTTCTCAAATTAGTTTAGTCCTTAGATGCTCAGGGTTTCCTCTTCTTAGCAATTATACCTGGAGGGGTCTCTCTCTCTCTCTCTTTTGGCACCATGGCACGGTTTGCAGAAGTTGGCACGCAGCCCGCCCGAAACTGCTGCCGCTGTTTCCTCCCAAATCAGGCTGGTCCACACTTAGGGTGGGGGGTGACCCAAAGCTTCTTTACGTCATCGACTCCTGCAGTTCAACTCTTCTAGGAGTAGAAGCAGTTACCGACTGTGTCCATTCCTCACCAGACCAAAGCCCCTTCTGTA